>WEIT01032515.1:511188-528813 GCA_013389985.1 Dryoscopus gambensis
CGGGGACGAGCCCCGGTGTGCCCGGGGGTGGGGGGGGGACACGCATCCGCCTGGCCCCCTGCCTCCCTCCCCACTGGGATTCCTGATATCCCGGTCGGAACCCCCCTCCAGGCTCGCAGACACAACTTTGTATCCCAGCTTATTTGCACGGAAAGTCGCTGCGGGTTCGTATCAAGAGTCGCCCGCAACACGCTGGTGTTGGTGCGTGTCACCTTTGGGTCTCAGTGGCCTTGGGTGTCACTCAGAGGGTCATTGCCGTGGGGCCTGTTTCATGCGTTCACTCTGTTGCTTGAAAATATAAGTATTTTTGTTCCATCTCGAGTGCAGACGCTTCTTCTGAAGCAAATGCAGGGGTTTCTGGATGAGGATTGCGAAATAGAAGTTTTTCTTAACCTGTAAACTGTTGGGCTTTATCGAACCACCTTCTGTGACTGTGTTGTCCCTGCAAGTTATATAGAGGAGTTGGGATTTGCGGAGTCTGATTTTGCTGACCTCTGGAATTGGTTCTGCTCCAGTGTCCTTTACAGGGCTTCATGTTAGCTTGACATTGGAAGTGGGAAAAAAGTGATTTATAAAAAGTTGGGGTTTTTTTAAGAGTGTGTTGTACCGATTCTGCTGTGGATGACCAGATAGGGATTTGATAAAGGGATTAGATATCCTGTACTGCTGTAGGACAGTTGGCCACTGTGGCTCTCTGTAATCTCCGTCAGCCGTAAAACTTTAGGTACTCATGGAGATATGCGATGCAGTAGAAATATGTAAAGCATGTAGCTTCAGAGCTGAGTTTAGACAGTTGGTCTGAGATCCATGGATGTCTTGTGTGCTGGGAGTTTTGGCTAATGTAATCTAATCGCTTTTAAAGGGCCCAGCTACATTAATTCTGTTTGTGGTGACTCTCTTGAGTCCCTTGTCGGGTGTGTTTCTCATGTTTTGCACGCCTTTGCTGAGCTATTGTGGAATTGTAAGGGTGAACCAAGTTCCACATGGGTCCTTGAAGGTAAGATACTAATGATTCATTTATTGTGGTGTTAAGGGAGGTGTAGTTTTATACATAGATACCTTAGTAGTGGGAGTAGATTGATGTTAACCTCATACCATCCCTGTCTGTGGATAGAAGCTGCTGTCTGTACTAGAGGGACATTAGCTGTGCTTTGGCACATGGTGACAATGTTTTGTTCGCACGCTTCAGGTTGGGTTTGTTTGGGGTTTTTTGTTTTGGTTGTTTTTTTTTTTTTTTTTTGCAAGCGCGGTATTAGGGTAAGGGTGCATTAGGCAAGGTGAGGATTGTCTGGGAATGTTTTCCCTTGGCACGAGTTCAAGTGCATTCCCTGTCGTCCATGTTCATGGGTTGAGCCGCTCCGTCGCCTGTCTGTCCTTGCAGCACTGCCCAGTGCTGGGCTAGCCTGGGGCTGTTGCTAGAAGGGCACGGGTGTTGAGTTCTGCCAAGCAGACAGGTTTTGTAGGTAGTCTGAATGACGAGTCCCCCTCAGGTAGTGGATGAGCTGTGCTGCATGCTGGTGTTCCAGCCTGGCTCTCCTGCCCAGCTCCGGCGGCCACGGATGGCCAGCATAGCCCGAGAGGTGAGGACACACGTGTTGGAAGTAACAGAGTCCAGCCAGGGACTGAAGCCAGAGAGAAAGGCAGGAGCTCGATGTTCCTGATTTACAGCTTTGCTGCATCAAAGGAGGGAAACGCAGTTAAGAACTCAAAGCTTCTCGTAGGAACAGAGCTCTGCCAGGTACTATCCGATGATGGATGTTTTTAAACACAGTCTGCGTAGCGCAGCTTTGAGACTCAGGCATATGCAGAACTCGCTAATCTCTCAGCAGGATATACTTGTGAGTAAGCCGTGTTCTGGTCTACGGTACACTCCTGTGCTAAGAGGAGGATTAAGTACTGTTAAAGGAATCTGGTTATTCTATCCAAAGCATGAATTAAGAACAGCAGTCAATAAATTATACTGGAGGAAAAAAACATTGGGAGGTTTATTGGTGGTGTTCACATGCTCCTGTGTTACAAAAGTAGTGGGGTTCTCTCATATAATTTTCTGCTGGAATAATAAGTTTTAATAAATAACTACTTGGCAAAAGAATCATTAGTAGAAGCTGCAGTGCCTGCTGTACCTACTTCTTCTCTACTGTTTCCAGGACACCAACGTATCAGTTTTCTCTGCCTGGTATTTGGTGGTGATCCACTCACCAATAAAACCGACCTTGAAGCAGCTTGGAAGCTTTTGTGCTTATTACTGTAGTTGGTTATCTCCGCAATCTACTTGAGTGCTATTAAATGCTATTTCTATAGGGATTCCCCACACAGGCAATAAATAGCCTGAAGTCAGCTAAACCACACAGCTGATTAGTATGGAGGAACTATTTGGCTTTGGCTTTGCTCTACTGGTGGAAGGCTCTGCTAAGAAGTTAAAAACTTGAGGAAAAGGCTGGATAGTCCAGGAGGCCATAAAGGCATGATACGCCCTCCCTGTGTGATTGTGGCCCCATGTTTTACCAGCCTCCTGGAAAGGGAGTTGGTTGCTGGCGTGGTTTCCAGCTGGAGGATAACTCCTATTTGCAGGCACATGAGAGGCTGGATGTGGAAAGCTGGGGAGGAAAACACCTTGCAGCCTGCACCTTGTGATTACTGGGTGCTGCTCGGTGCCAAGTGCTCATGTGCTTGCTTGCATTGATCACCTGTAGGACAGATAAAGGTAATGAGTGACGTTCTGAAGCAGCTGATAGCTCTGGTGTAAATAGAGTCCTTCTTTACTGCCCTGAGGTTTGCCACAGGGAATATAATGCAGCTGGGAGCCTGGTTCAGGGCTGGCATGTACCAGCTGGTCAGTAACATCCAGGAAGCCCTGCACCTTTTCTAAATCAAAACTTGTTTTTAGGGTGGTGGATATAATGCGATTTTTATGAATAGCTTAGTCATGCTTCACTTTTTTTTCTCTTCTAAAACAGCTGTCAACAATCTCACTGTGGGGAGGGAATCGGCCACTCCTCGTACTTACTGAATAGTCAGACACTTCAGCCTGGCATTGCACTTCTTAGTGACTTTTGGAAACAAAGCTGTGGATGTGGCACAATGGCTTATTTTTATTTATTTAATTATCAAGCCTGTCTTTTTCCCTTTGCGAATGACCTTTATGCAGATCTAGAAGGCAAAGCCCATCACTGGGAGTTAGCTGGTTAGTTACTTCAGTTACTGATAAGAAAATATGATGGCAGTGCTCCAGGAAAAGCAGCTATGCTGGGAACTTGTTGCTGCAGTGAAGCTATACAGATCTTTTTCAGAACAATATACCTCTATATATTTATGGTGCTTTGTCAGGGAAACAGGGTGACTCCTCTCGTAATGTCTGCATGGCAAATAAGCTGCGACGCCACAAATCCTGTAAAGAGTTTATTGTCCTTCTCGAGACGGCTGGTGGAGACACGCAGTAGGTAAAAGTTTCAGTATCGTCCTAAACTTGAACTGTAATTTTGTCATCTCATCTCTTTTGCGTGTTGGTTTAGGTGTAAGCAGCCTCTTCCAGTTCCCCAGCTGGGCCATACTGGGGGTTTTGGATCTGTTCAGCAAACCAGACTGGGAAATGGATCTCAGTGAAGAATGCATTATTGTTTTTAGTCTATATAATTCATAACTTGCATCAATTAAGAAAAAAAGTTCATTCTTTACCTGCATCAGTTACCTGAGTCATGTTCCTTTGTATTATCACAACCAGCTGCTGTGGCAGAGGGTCGGATGCTTCCACCAGGAGAAACCTAAACTCTTGGAAGTGCTTTTTCAATTGCAAAGGAGGCATTTGACTGTGGTGCCCATCCCTGTTTTATAGCATGTGAAGATGACATGGGAGATAGATGTTTCTGAGATAAGCCAGTGAGTTAAAAGTCAAAGTGTTTAATTTTTAAGTTCTGTAGGACATCAGTTATTTCTGTTGAGAGCGAAGAGCAGTCTTTTCTGCAAAATAAGTTCTGCCATTTCAATAATATTATTTAAAGTTCTCTTTATAACCATTTTAGGTAGGCTCCTAGGTTGTTGAGGAAAAGGGGAAGAAGGTGCAATCACAAAATATTAGGTAGTCAACAGTCCTTAAAAAGTATGCAGTGTGATACCATAGAAGAAGTAAGGTTTAGTTCTGTTGTATCTGTAATGGATCACATGTTGTGACATGGTCAGTCAGTCTAACAAGACTATTTTATATATATTGAAAAGAAACCTAAAAATCTGATGCTGAAGAGTTTATTGGGTGATTTCTAATATAGGTGGAAAAAAAAGATAATTCTTTATTGGCATAGCAGTGTAGTTCTTACAGTCCAAATGCTCAAATATTTAATCTAGGATTGGAGAAAACATAAATAAAAATAACCCCTCAAATTACTGTCAGCACCTTCTACAGCACTTGTGTTGAGGGCTTGAAATACAGTATATTCCAAGCATGTTTTGGGTATGAGCTTGGGTTTGGTGCCTCTGGGCGAGGTGTACTGGTGGAGTGGGCCTTAGGGACTTCCGTGGCTGGTGGAGGACCTTGATTATGGCCTTGGCTGCAGCATCCAGAATGGTTTTTCTTCAGCAGTGAACTTGTAATTCTGTACCACGGGTTGTCTTGACAAAGCTGATTCTCCTGGACCACTTGTATTTTTCTTGAGTCTCTTTCCCCTTCATGAAGACACTGAATTCACTTCTATATTTCTTTAAAATGATCCAGTCTCTTCAGTCAAATTTTTTTTTTTTAATTTCTGTGATTCCCTAAGTTGTTCATAATAAATAATTTCCCCATTTATCTGCTCTTGTATTTCCAAAACTGGTCATAGTTTCTTGTTCAGTCAATGTGACAACTGAACTATCACAGTTTTCTTGTAGGTTTGATCCTTTCATGAGGTCCCCTTTTGATCTCCATGAAAATCATGGGGTGGAGACTGATTGCTCATTGGATCCTGTGGAGCTGCTCTTCTGAGATACTATTTAAAATGTATGAGCTCAGGTAGTTGCAAGTGATCCATTGCATCTTTGTTTCAAGCACTTGTGAAATTTTCTAATAGACTATGCAAAGTTTTCCACAGCAGCTTCTCACTGCTTCTAGTCTTTCTGTATTTTTTGACTACTTTCAGGTGGCTGATTTAACTTTCCCTTTAGTCTTGTTGCTGAACTGTTTTTACCTTAATGTTACATTTGCAAAATACACGGTGGGAGATATCCCCAAATTGTTTTTTAATGTGAGGTGTTATTTACAGTGTGACAGCACTGCTGAGATTAGCCTGATCCAGTGTAAAAAGAAGGATTTAAGGATCTTCTTCTGGAGCAGCTACTTCAGGCTTTATTTCTGAGTGCAAGGGAAAAGAAAAGAAGTGATGAATTACTTACTTAAATACAAGGCTGAATTTTGATGAGACTTTGTGAACATGATTTAAGGTGGTCATCTTAAAGGTCATTTGATGATGATGATCAAAACTTTGTGTGGAGAGAAAGTGCCTGATGTGTCATGTTTGAGTCCTCTGTGCTTTTTATCACCCATGACTAATGCAAACTGGAGCAGCAAGTTATGTTAGAATCTCTGACATATTTGTATCTTCATCTAAACCGTATCTGAGGTTTCTGGCAAAGTTACTTGGGAAAGTAAATCTTTTTCCCAGTGTGTCTCTGCCCTCAGTGGTGTAACTGTTCTCTAAGTCTGAATGCTGCACTTAGTAAAACCATTACAAACAAAGATTTTGGCACGGAACATCAGTTCTAAACTGGACTGTCTTCAGACTCAAACTACTGACTCACCCATTCTTTTTCCATGGGTTAACACACCTGGCATGTGTCACACATGGATGCTGGCCGACTCATCGTGTTCTTGCAGGTATCCCTGTTTTAAGCGTAAGGAAGACCAAAGTGCGAGGGTGAATGTGCACAGCGACCTCCTGCAGTTAAAGACCTCCTGCAGTATGAAAACCTCCTGGTGGAAGTTGATGCTGACATGGGCTTGTCCGAAGGCTACTTTTGCCATGTTCCTGATGTCACTCTGCTCCTGCTGCTTTTTAGGGATGCGCAGAGTAGCTGCTTGTGTAAAGTCTCTCCCTTCAGGGCAACAATACAGAAAGCTGTGCTGCGTCAGGCCGTGGGTTGTCTGGCTTTGTTTCCTGCCCTGTGGTGTTGGTTGTGGGTTCTTGGGGAGGTGTGAGAACAAGGAAAGTCCACACTAGTGACTATGGGCACAGTGGGGTTCAATACCAGGATGTGTGGCACATTCGGCTTCCCAGGACGTGTGGCTATCAACACCTGGCCAAATCCTAAATTTTACTGTCAATAGGAAGGGAGGGACAATAAGGTATGGTGAGGGGTGAGATTGCTGAAGGGAATGAGTCTTGGTTGCTTTGCACACACTGTTTTCCCTCTTGAGTTTCCTCTGGGATGCTGAAGCCTTTGGTCCCATAATAGCGGTGGGACAATGAATGCTTGGATGGAGGAAGCAGGTGTTAAAGGAAGGGGGGAAGTGATTTATTTTGGGGGGAAGGGGAGGACAGGATGACCATATTTGACCCTTATACAGACTAATTTCTTTTGGCTCGTGAGCTTGTGCACAGCATGCTTCCTAATTGCTGAACCCACAAGTAAGATGGCAGCAAAACTGGGACTTGCTTTTTTTTAAGTTAATATCACTTAGTGAGTCAGCCGAGGAGCGAGGCTTACGTGATGTACCTCTGGTGTTACGTGATGAAGTCTGTTGTTTTGTTCCCTGTTACCATAAATCTTTCACTGCAGCAGCAAGGCTGCGGTGCTGACGGCGCTGGACATCTTCAAGTCTGCACTTTGTACTTGGGAGTGCTGGTTTTAATTGTTTAAAACCAAACTGGAGATGATTGAGTTTACGTGTGGCCTAGATTAAAACAGTTTCTGTAGTCTGATCTGAAGGCCTTTGAGTTGGTGCAGAGGGTGATTCTGAGATAAAGTAAAACAGGGCTGCTTCACGAGCTGTGTAGCATATGTGTTTGCGTCTCAAGCCCAAAGACTTCCCATGCTGGGAGTAATGACAAAACTCCATTTCAGTGGGGTTTTCAGCCTGTGCAGGAGCCTCTCCTGAACATGAGAGTCAGTTTTTCCATCACTCAGTGTTTTGCAGCCACTCCACCCATTTTTATGATGAGTGATCATCGTCTAAGAGCACAGTGGAACACAAGAGGTGGTGAGCAAACCTTTTGTTGCATTAAATGTAAATGTTTATAGTTTCTCTTCTACTAGCAGCTGCAGAGAAAGTAGGTTGTCTCAGCTGGGTAGAGAAATAAAGACTAAACCCCTTTTATATGTACTGTCATAAAAGAAGGCCTTGGGTAATAAACATTCATTTCACAAGGTCCAGGTGTCTCTACACTTTTGTGTGATTCAAGGCGAAATGTTGCTGCACACGTTTGTTAACTGGAGGTTTTTCTTTATTGTAGTGCAGATGCCAGCAGGAAAATACATACACATTTGTCCTCAGACCCATTGTGGGAGGATGCTGGGGGTTATGTTGGTACCCACTGGGTGCCTGCCTTTGAGTGCTGGTGGCTCCTGCCGAGTTGGGCACAATTTGTGCTGTGGGGGCTTGGGAGTCTCCAAAATTTGGAGCTTCTTTTCCACCCTGGCCAGAGCTACTAATTAATTTTGGAAGAGTCTTTTGGTTATGTACCCTGAAGACGAGTGTGTGTAGCATGGAGGCTGAGATTTGAGCACTTAACTAGCATAAAATGCTTTTAGCTAGCTTATAAAAGTATTTTCTTGATTGGGTGCCTTTCTTGTCTCTCTGTGAGATGCTGATGGGAGCAGATTTCTGGAGAGCTGTTCCACAGTTAAAACAGGGCTTTGGTCCCTGTTTTCATGAGCAGTGTATTAAGCTAGAAAAAGACCTAGACCATTGCGTTAAGAGCTTACAAGTTAAAACTGTGGATAATAAATATGTTTGCATGGATGTTAAGAGGATTAATTGTTTGTGAAGTACATTGAAAGTGGGAGGACTAAAGAAGTACTTAAGTGGTAACTGGCTTCGTGTCACGTAGGTCTCATAAATTTGTTTCTCCCTCCTTCCAGTCAGTTTCAAGTTGTGTTTGTTGATCGGTATGAAATTTACCTGTTAGTCCCACACGTTCTCCTGTGTTCTGGAAATTTTGAAATTTACCTATGGCCAGTAAGGTGGTAAAATGTTGTCTTTTCAGATGGCATTTCTGAAGAAGAGGTGCTCTGCTGCATGTGATGTTCTTCCTTCTGCAGCTGGAATTGGCTCTACTTAAACCGTGGGGTTTAGTGCTTAGACCTCCCTGGTTTTTCCTTTATCAGATTAGCTAGGATTTTGGCAGGACTTTGTGTTACTTTTTCTTAGCCAATCGACTTGCCTGTGAGTGTTCAGTAACTTTCTTGCTTTATAATCTCAAAGTTCAGAAGTCATCGGGTTCTTTGAGACTAATAAGAGATCCTATCCCAGCAACAGCTTACGGCAGGTGGAGAAAAGGAAAACACTTGAGTATGTGGAGAGCAAGTTTTGAAATGAAAATTCAAAACTACTTGGGGAAGATGGAGGACCTGTGGCAAAGAAAGTGCTTGAAAATGTATACATCTTCCTGAAGCTACAAAACACGAGTGTGGTTTTTACCCTTTCTTTCCTGGATTATTTGCAGGACCCATCCCCTCCGTGATGTCAGTTAATACTATGAGATGGCAGATAAATGGCAGTCAAACAGTTACATTACAATTGCATTATAGAAAAAGATCAAGCATTATGATAAAATGTATCAAGTGAGTATAAATTTATTAAGCTTTTTAATACTCTCCTTAGAGGGGTCTTAATTTCCCCTCCCCCTCCAGGAATGAATTTGTAAAGTCTTTGCTAATTTTATCTAAAAAATCTAGTCTGAACAATGCTACTGATACTAATTAAGAAAGAATACCACCATTTGCATGAATACCTGTGTATATTTATGCCTTGCGCTTTTCATATTTCAGTGCCAAGAGAAACTTAGGCCATTTTGGAGGAAATGTGCCCTAAGTCCTGTTAAATTTTTAGTTTGGGTAAGTACATCGCTTGGTGTTTTCAGTGAAGGAAATGAATTGTTTTCTTTCGAGTTTTTTTTTTTTATTATTAGATAGGTCTGAGTCTGAGCCACTGGATACCTTGGGGATGAAGAAGGAGACTTGGTTTACCATTTGATGGAAGTTGGACTGAGGAGCAGGAGCTGTTGCAGTGTGGTTAACGTGGCTGTGATGCTCAGCACAGCAGCGTTTTAAATTCCCACACAAAAGATGTACAACTGTCTACTTGAGAGACTCTGTCTACTTGTTGCTTCTGGCTGGGTGGAAAAAAAAATGCCCATGATGGAGAGGAGAGAAAGAACTGTTGGGATGCTGCTAGATGAAAGCCTAGCTCCGGTGGGGAATTTGGGAGTACGCCCGAGCTGGGGAATGCAGTGTCAAGCTCTGGGAGTGTGCCTTCCAGCAGGGAGAGTTGCAGGGTGGCGATGGCAGGGACCACCCTGCGCGTTGGGAGCTAATTGTCACCTCTGCTTCGTGCTCAGCTTCGAGCTGCCCCTTGTTGAGGAGCCGCCTTTGGGGTGTGCACTGGGCACTCAGCAGCGCCCTGTGATGGGACAGGAGTAATCCTGGTTTTTTGCCTTCTCTGTGACTTTACCAAACTTGAATTCACTGCTTAGTGCAGGATGCTGAACCCCTGGTGCTTGATGTGCCAGGTTCTTGGTGTCGCTGCCTTGGTCAGTGCCCTTGTCCTGCCGAGGAGCAGAGGCAGGATCAGAACAGAGACTGATTTCTTTTTCCCTCTTAAATCTGTGTCAACTCCCTGATGTCTGTTATTCAGGAAATAAATTCTGTCTCATACATCCACCTTGGAAAAGTGCTTATATATTCAGCAGCCAGGAAATTGAATGAGTCCTGATCTATTCTTAATTTCTTGTGTTTCCTGTGGTTTTATTGTTTGTGCTACCAGCCCTAATATTTACATACTTTTGAATGAGCTTTTCTTTTTTTGGAAGATACTGCTTTGTTTGTATGCCTTGCAAAACAGGTTTGTCCATTTTTTTTTTGAATAACCAAACAACTTACTTTCTCAAAGGAGTAGGAGGAAAAAAAAAGGAAGATTATAGGAATCACCAAAGGGAGATATCTAAGAATAGATTTTTTTTTTTTGGTTGATGATATGCTAAGACTCCTTCTAAACTTGCATCTATCTTTTCAAATGTCCTTGGGCCCTTTTGAGAGCTTTGTAAAACTTCTTGCATGTGAAATGAAGTGCTTGTGGGTGCTTTATCTGAATAGCAGATGCGTTTACAGTTGACATTTTAAATGCAAAGATGCTTCCATTAAAAATGCTTGTAGGAACAAAGCTGTAGTTCCCACTGAAACCCCAAAGAGATAGGAAGACAAGTTGGTGGAGTCTGCTGTGTTAATGTTTGAAAGTAGTGCTGGTGAGTGTTGCTCATCTGTGCGTCTCTGGAAACTGATGTAGTCCTTTTTTTTCCTGTGAAGTAAGGAAGATTACACAGTTATATTCCTTGCCTTTCTTCTGGATATGGAGGACTGATGGAGCTGATGTTCTTCAGGGCATCTGTCCCTTGGTACATCAACTGGCTGCCTTTTCCATGGATGTTTGCTTTCTTTTAGTAATTCTTTAGGAACTAATTTGAAATTGTCAATTTTTAAGAAACAAAGTGTTCTCCATAGAATTTGTGATCAGCCTTTATTTGCAGGTATTACTGTTCCATGTTGAATTTCCAACTAATCTTCAAATATTTATTTCTTTCAAAAAATAAGATGAAACTTCAGGACTTTTTCTTTCAAATCTCTTCTGCCTGCCATGGAATAAAACCTATTTGCACGTTGATGAATAGTGGCTGGGAAGCCTGTCTGGTTCTGCAACAGGATCCATAAATAGCATTAGTGTCTGGTTTACTTTGGGAAGGAAGGTGTCCCGTTGTGGCAGTGGCAGGAGGGGAGCCTTGCACTTACTCCCAGTAAAGTTGCCCTGTCTGGGCAGCGTTCATCAGCACGAAACTTTGAGAAACATGATACAGTGTCTCTGCTGAGATACAGAACCCCTTTGAAAGCTCAAGAAAGTACTGACATTTATAGAAATGGGTAATACTGGTCTTTTTTATTTTCTCTATCCCTCTGCTGTGGGCTCAGAGAGGACTTGGAGGATCATAATATAGTGTGAAAAAATGTTTCCCCATCACCCTTCCTATCTCTTGCTGCAGGGAGCACCTTGGGACATGCAGAGCACATTGTTGTATGTGGTCCATGTCTAACGCTCTAGTGTGTTGGGGTGGATGGGGCAGCACTTAGAGTAGCTGTTCTAGTTGCCAAACTGGATCTGGCAGCTCATTATCAAACCTGTTGGGTCTCAGGATTGAGGTTTGCTTGAGTGCCTCTGAAACGCACCATTCCACCAAGAGTATTTTCAGGTTTGGTCTTCGGAGCATTTGGTTTGTGGCGCAGTTGCTGAAGGAGAAACTGTCCTCTATGGTAGATCAGAAGTCACTTTATTCTGGAAAATGGAAAGAAAATGTCGAGGTGGTTCAGGGGTGGCACAATTAACCATCTCTGATACCTCAGAAGCAATCGTGTGTCCAAAAGGGCAATGGCTGGTAATTGTCTCAAAGTGGATGAGGCTCGGGATGCTTGCATCCTGTTTGGATGGCAGTGGGCAAAATGAAACCAGGCAGTTTCAGAAGTGGGATAAAAAAAAGGTTTAATTTTCTCCCCTTTAATGAAGGCGATGTTAAAACGTTACCTTGCCACGTGGTATTTTCCTTTCCTAAACTGCTTATGGCATGGCTATTGCTGGATGTTGTGAAATGTAAATAACGCCAAGGTAGTGAACTCGGCATTCCCGGCTCCTTGGCAGCGTTGGTGAATGGAAACATCTGTCCAGGGCCTCTCTGGTTCCCTTCCCTCACACAGCTCCTGCTTCGAGCACAGAGCGCGGCCGAACGTGCTGCAAAGTCCTGCAAACCCTCTCCTTAACATTTCCCTGTCTGCACCACACAAAATGGAGGAAAATCTAGAGGGTAAAGTGAGTGATGAATTTTTTTTTTCCCCTTAGTGGATATTTTAGTGCAAGTCATTCAGATTCCTGGTGTTCCGATGCCAGCCTGCGACATGGGACAGACTGAGCTCGTGCTCTTGGCACAGTCCAGCTCTTCTGGTGTAGGCATCTCTTGCATTTCACTCTCAAATCACTCACTTGGCAAATGCTTAACTATTCCCTGTCTCTCCCATTCAGATGATACAAATAGGCTGTGGCAGGGTGTAAGCTTCACTGAAAAGGATGTGATGTTGGTTTGCAGGCCTGCTGGGGATGGATGAACTATTTTTTTACCTCTTGAAGAGGAGTGGGAGCCAAGGGGACAACACAAAACTGCAGCAGCAAGTGCAGAAGGAGGGTGGGAAACCACCCTGGTAATTCACTTGGAGTTTCCTCTGAGCTTGGGTGGGAGATCTTAGTAGCTTTTGCTTAGTGGGCATGAAAAAACCCCAAACAAAAACAAAACCAAACACAACCCCAAAAACCTAAGTAACCATGCAAATAATACAGGAAATACATAGTGAATGTTTTGTGATTGGGAGAGATAGTAGCTGGGGCTTCGGAGCTTTAAGGTGGCTACAGGATGTAAATGCTGCTTGTGTTGGTATGGGTGGGTGTTGTGTACCTGCTTCATTTACAGTTTGGACTGTAAAACTGACTTTGTGAATTTCAGACAGTGCTTTGAAGTTGTTTTCATTTCAGCTAGAGAAATTGTTACGAATTTTGTCCTGTTGGTGGAACTTGAAATTGAGATGTTGTCCTTACAAGGTGTTTTCGTGGTGTTTTTAATTGTTTTATTTTTATTTTTTTATTTTTTAATCATAAATTGGGTAAAATGGATGGGAGAAGAAACGGGATGCTCTTGTTCCTTTTTAAAGGTAGGAATACCAACTATTTTTCTATCCTTTCCCACCCCTTGTGTGAGTAGTGAAAGAGTAGTGTCAGTTTTTAAACAGATCAAACATCTTTCTAGGACATAACGTTGACTTGAAGTAAGGCTGCATGGCCAGGTTTTGATGGGTTAGGGATATATATTAGGTGAATTAATACAGCCATCTGTGATGCATTTATGAAAACTCCTTTTTTTAAAGCTTTCAGTGTTTTTTTCCTTTGCTGTCAATATGTAAAAAAGTGTTTCTATAAGGGAAACCTTAATTGTGCTAGCCAGGGACTAATTCTGTGTGCTGTGTATCCTGTTCTGAAAAAAGTGGGTTATTCTTAACATAAATTAGAGACTCAGAATTAAGTAAGATTAAAATTACAGTGAACACAAGCTAATAAGGGTTTTACTCTGATGAGGAGTTTGTCTTAAAGCTTGCATTGGAGTCTGAAGTTGAATTTGAGCTGCCAATTCAGCTGAAGTGTAAAATGCCTCCTGGTCTCAACTGGAGTAAGCTAATGCAGAGTTTTAATGAATTACATTCCCCCCCCTCCTCCTTTTCATTGGACAGATTCATAAAGAATTATTCTGATGATTTTATTTTCCCCTTTGAGTAGTTCCAAAAGCTAATACAAAGCATCATTGCATAATGGAGGGGTGGACAGCAGAATGCTTCTGTGATCTCCAGTGTCACTTCAGGATTTCCAGCTCTGTAAATAATTGCTCAAGGCGAAGGTACACTAATATTATTTGATTAACAGGAAGTCTACAAATAGCTATGGGAGTTTGCCATAATTGCATTTGCAGCGGTGCAGGTGTTGAGCCTTACCCATAACCAGGAAAACCAGTGCTTCAAATAAATAGATTTGTAAGAACATGTGGATGAGGAGATGGGATGTAGGTTTGAAGGAAAGTACATCAGCAAATTTGAATTTAAAGGTTTAAAAAACATAAAAGTTTCAGGAGGTGTGTTGCTGATGGCACTGCTACAATGGCTTGGCTTTGTAACAGCAAAACAAAACCATCCAAACCCCCATTTCTTCAGAAATGGCACGATACCCTTAGATTTTTTTTGTTTTGTTTTGTTTTTAATGGATTATGGTTGTCTTAGCTTGATGTGCTGCTGGTTCTGCTCAGGGCTCAGTGGTATTTGTTACTGTGGTAGTTCCAGCTCATGCTTCTTACACCCAAATCTTTCCTTAGCTCATGTGATGCAAAAATCCTTTTCTTGGTTGTGTTGGTGACCAGAGCAGCTAGGTGTGAATCTTGAGCAGCTGGTTAGGTGACACCCCACGTCTCCTCCAGACAGTGAGAGTGTTCAAGCACTTCATTAATACTTAACTTGAGCTGTCTCAATGAGATGGCTGAAGGAAATGAAATGCTGTCATTAGAATAATGCTGCCAGAAATGCCTGAAACTGACTATACTGGGAGACTGACTCATCCTGCCCTTGCTCTGGGAACATGGCTGGATGCAGTGGGAGGGTACCCTGCTTTTTTTTTTGCACAACTTCATGACCTCATATCACCAGCCCATGAGTTTATTTGGGAACAGACTGATAAAGGAGAGAAGATGATGCAAATGGGAATGTTTCTATGGGTGATGCTCATAGCTGAAATGGTCTTGGAGTAGTTATTTTGAGAGGCAATCTTGGCTCATGTTCATTGAGCTGAACTACCAAGAGCAGCCTGTGAGGTGGAAGAAAAAGGAATGGGGAGAAAGGAAGCAGGTGGCGAGAGGATGTGTGTACCAGAGAAGCGAAGCACCAGTCACATTATCTCTTCCAAGCCCTCTGTTTTTCCTCCCTCTAGAGATGGCCATTATTTCAAGTGGGCCCTGAGGTTTGGAAAAAAATGGCTTGGTATGTGTGTGAGCTGCAAGTATTCAGAAAATTGCTGTGCTGTGTGTAAACTTAGCATGGAAGTTTATCACTGAGGTGCACGGTGATGTCTTCACTTACCGTATGGCTGTGAAGTTTTGGGGGGCATAGCAAAATACTTGTTGCCAGCCCAAATGGGCTGGTATAAAAGTAAATAAATACTTGTAAAAGATTGTCTCTGTCTTGCTTAGTACTGTTCCTGAGTATTTCTCTCAACTTTGGATGTTCTTGAAGAAATTGCTCTTTCTTAGCCTAAAAAGCAGCACTTAAGATATTTAGACAGAAGTGGTGCTGCCTCTCCAGAAAGGAATATTTATATAAATGTTCCAAGTGTCCAGTTAATCTGGCAGGATTGTGACTGAGGCACGATACCGTGCCTGTGTGCATTTACACTGTAATTATGAATGGTTTGTGCTGTGAGACAGTGTGATGGCTTCAGTGCTGCCTTTTTGTTATAAATACAGCGTCTCTGGGCTGTATTGTTTAAAGACTCCTTTGGAAGCCTTATTTAATAGTGGAGCTGAGTGAATAATTCAAAACCTTTTTATCAAGTACTTGTTTAAACTCTTAAATGAGCTCACCATAACCTTTTTATGTATCCCTCCTGCGTGTGTCATACAAATATTAGAATAATTGAGTTTTACTAGTGCAAATGTTTCTGTGAAGCAAATTTTTAGAGCTTGATGTATGACTGTTTATGGAAAGGGGAATGTTAAAATCTCACACACCAGTGCCTATGCCAGAAACTTTTGCTGGCTTATTTTGGAAAAGGGTGGGGGGCGGGACCCTTGGCTTTGTTGGAGCGATCCTAACTGAACTGGTTTGTCAGATTGACTTGTTTGCAGTTTAAAAACTGAACACATGTATTTAAAGGAATTTCAGCTATATCTCTCTTACAGGCCATTCTACGAACAGTAGCAGTACTTAGTTTAAAATATTTGCTTTTTTTCAGATAAGTACTGTTTCTGACTCTTTTTCCTTTTCTCCCCCTTTACATGAGATGAAGCAGCACATTCAAAATGCATCTGCTTAGCATCACTGAGTAGCTTAACAAAGGGATGCAGACGAGAGAAAATCCATAGTTACCTTCCAGGTTTCATCATCTCTTGGCTTGAAGTTTAGTCCAGGCTGGAGGAGAGCCTTGCAGATAGGTAATTAGACTGGATTTAGCATGCCTACTCACATGTATTAATGTTTGCAGACTTGCTGGTGAAAGCTCATTAGTGTTAAGTCACTTCTGAGTACTGATGGTCTTTAAAAGGCAAATGAAAGCCTTGCAACCAGGATGTCTGCAGAATTGGCATCCATTTGTCTTCTGCTTCTGAAGAAAAATGTAAGACTTAAAAACTGAAAGCCAGCTCAAGAAGCAGGAGTTGAGGATTAGGCAGGGAACTGGGAGATGCTGTTTTCTCAGTGGAGAATTGTTGCTTAATTGGTTACAAGAATTTAGTCAAGGCTGTTCATTCTGTTTGCAGACAAACCTTCTCCTGTGCATGCTCTGGCAGTCCTCTAACCTTCCTGGCAGCGCTGAGCGTGTGCTGCTGCGTCCCTCGGAGATGAGATGGAAAATCCTTACTCTCAGTGCGTCATGAGTTTGCAAAGCCTGATTTGCGTGTGCAGGGTTTGCTCTCTGAATTTTGGATTTCTTTGCTGTTTTCCTCTCTGAACTCTGCTGCAGCCACCTTTAACAGTCTAAATGTTGTTACTGCAGAGCTGCCCAGGAACGTGCTGAACCCCAGCCACTGGTAATGCCACATGCCCCTCGCAATGTGTGCAAAAATCTGGAACTGCAGGCTTGTGTGGCAAAGAAACTACTATTGAAATCTTCCATTACCTTCAATCACAGCTACTCCAAGTGTAACTACTGACAGTACAGATGCTAGAAACTGGGCATCTGTATGTCCATACCCAGGCCTATGAGAAACAGAAGGTGGTCTTTACAAGTAGGAGTTTTTAGGTTTTGGGGTTGTTAAAAAAAACCGAAACTGACCTCCAAACCCTGGCATCATCACAAGAACCAACCTTGAATTTGCAGAAGGCAGGCAGTGAAATGTAAGAGCCAAGGAAACCTGTTCTGTTTTTGGCTTTCCTGAAATTGTCATATGTGTAAAGTCGTATTTTCACTGAACAAAATGAGTTGTATCCAGCTCTGTACCAGCGGGCATGGGCCTCTGGTTGTGCTGTTCTTGTAGTCTGTCTGCTTGAATGGGAAGAGTGTTCAGACCTGGTCTGACTCCCTTGCATCAGCTGTAGCATTGCTGATGCAGTTGGGTCTTTATCAAGCTGAAAAGACCAAGGAAAATCTCATTCATTCCTCTTCATTTCCTTGTGGTGCAGTATCAGTTCTAATTTGCCACTGTGGGTTCCTCGGCCCTGAAAACAAATGGGAAATTTTGGGTGGACTTTTGCTTGTATTTAAGTAAATGTTGGTGTAACAAGAGTTGTTCTGTGACAAGAAAGACCCAACAATCTTACCAAACATGCAGAACAAGCAGGCTATGTCTTGTCATCCCATTACGACATTCCCACTATTGGAAACACCCTTTGTGCTTTGATAAATTTGTCCTTATTCACAGTATGAAACTGCGAAATAACATGTAAAATTACTTTTGTGCACTGGAGATTTATAACAGTTCGTTGTCCCTTCAGATTGGTGTTGCAAAGTCTCTGTGAAGATAGGGGAGCAATATTACCTTATTTATTATGGGGGGAATCTGAGACTTGGCAGCTTTTTCTGAGGTACCCATTAAATCTGAGTGTTTTCAGAGTTCGCTGTAGTTTGATTGAGGTTGGTGGTTACAACAGGCAAGATCCCACTGC
>WEIT01032517.1:0-38169 GCA_013389985.1 Dryoscopus gambensis
TACAGTGAATGCATGTGCATCCACAAGTGTTTTTGTGTGCATATGTGCCTAAATGCAGTCTTAATGATTGTCCCAAGACTGCATGAATACATAAGACCCTATTTTCTAGCTCTTTGACTATATTATGGCCACATTTACCTTGTATGAAGGAATATCTTAGCTAAGGTGACCTGGTTTTTCTTAATAAGGATGCCTGTGTTGGTCTCTCCGCCAGAAAACATCCCAACAGCCTTCTCAGTGAGAGCTGCCAGGCTCCATGCTGATGTCCAAGGTGATCAGCCTTGACCATTTGTCTGCACTGTCTGAACTGCTCTGCATCCTGCCTGCTGGAAATCCAGAGACCCATGCAATTTCACCAGCAGCTCTAACAAGGGGATGAACTGGGTGTAATCTCCTCAGATTTTATTCATTATCCTTTTCAGCCATCATCCAGAGGTCCAGGTGTCTCATGTCTCTTGTTACTGAACTTGCAACTCTCCCTTCTCCACCTGCTGGTTCCTATCAATTTCTAATCAACATCCATGGAGGGACAATGTTTACTGTTAAGGGTCAAAAAGATAGATGAGTGATCTGGCTGCAGAAACTTCTTCAGAAAGTTCCCAGATGGGTGATTTGTTTCAAAATCTAGTCCTTTAAAAATTTACTCCTCAATATGCTTCTGTTGTCGCAAACCACTAAAAGACTGGAGTCTGGCTGGTTTTACTTGGTAAGAAAAGCTATGCTGGACCTCACCTCATTTTTCATTTTAAATGACACAGTCGTTGGAAGCCCAGGAGAAGCATAAACTCTTTGAGGAGATGTGCAAAAAATAATTTATTTTTTTAAACTAAACTTGGCAGTGACGGTTCAGAAAGGCCTTAAGCTGCCTTGTAAGAACCCATCTCTTCCACAAAAAATGATGACAAGGGAGTCATTTTTTAAAAGGTCAGATCTTTGGGTTGAGAGATATGATATGGTGTGAGATAGAAAGCCGTGACATCCAGGAAGCACTAGGATTAATGCACTCTACATCATGACTCATAATAATCATATTTAGTGTAAATGGTAAATACCTTTTCTCCTCAGAGCTTGTGCCACAATTTGATAGAAGCTTTTCACTTGGGGAATACAGGGACAATGTAGGAAGCTGGAGAGTTTTAAGGCTTCTGACAACTGTCAGTTCGGAAATCAGTGACAAGACACATAAAACCAGTGATGTTAAATCCACAGTAAAGGATAGCTTAACCTTTTGATCTTGAAATGTTTACACGTATTTTATTGTTCGATATAAACTTACACAATTTTACATATAGACAACAAGAAACTCCTGTGAAATATAACTCTCATGCTCAGAATTCAAAATGTTTTTTGTTTCCTTAGGAAAATAATAAACAAAGAATATAAGGATATTAAACGTTGCTCTATCTTCTTTGGTGTTACTCTGCTAAATGATAACCTTAAAAATATGTGCTTTTGACATGAGCATGAATTTCTTGACAAGAAGATCAGAAATGGGATATTTCTGAGCTTTTTTTTCAAGCAAATAAAGTGCAAGCTACAGCCTATCTGAATTCTAATGAAAGCATGAATGGATAGAACTATAACCTTTCCTCTGCACCCAGATGCCTGAAGACTACAGCCCAAATCTACAATTAATATGTACATGTTTAAGCAAAGCTCCATGCACTGCTACAGTCTGCAGAGTTGCGAACTCTCACATAAAATGTATGTCATGACATTTAATATCAATATTAAATATCAGCTCACTGAGAACCTGGCGTTTTCTTAGAAATAAACAATAAGCTTTTTGTTGTAGAGAAGAATTGCAAATTAAGTATCTAAAAGTCACAGCATTCTGGGCACAGACTGAAGATATTTCTGCAGCCATACCAGCTATCTCTTTTCTCATCTTTTAACACCAACTTTTGATGAGATTAAATAAAAATAAAGAGCTGCTTTGGGGATCTAGTATTTGGCTTCTGTGTCCAAAATAAGGCAGGATTGAATTGGTATTAGTAATTGCTTAATCTTTTTTTCCAGATCCATAAAAGTTCTCATGCAGTTTCTTTAGTAAGTGCTCATTTTTGTCCAGTTGATATCACGTATAACCTGCCACCTGAGTTCTGCATTCCAGGGACAACATATATATGTGTTGTACTCCTTTGAAATCTGCCCTAAGCCAGAAGGGAGTCCTGACAAAGTCCTAATTAATCCAGATGTCAGAAGAGGTGTGACTGTAGGCTAATTACAAATGCTGTTTTCATATTTGCTGAAAGCTGTCAAAATGACTGAGTTTCTTTATTGTGTTTATTAAATTGTGCACAACAAGCTCTTCTGGAAATTCTCTCCACTGGTTTGGGCTTTCTCTTCAGTCTCCTTTCTTTTGCATTCTATTGTCTAGAGAAGTCTTTCATCACATTCTTGTGTGTTATTTAAATTTTTAAAACTCAAGTTCAGTTTTGGATGTTATACTTCTGTAACATTCTTGACATAGTGGGTGATGGGACCTGTACGCAAAGCTCTCCTCTGTCATGCAAAGATTCTTTCCTAGGGCCAGACTGACTTCTGGAATTTATTGTGGATGCACAGTCTTCTAAAGTGTGTGAATGGCCTTAAGAGATTATGCTCTAATTACAAACTACTTGACAGAATACAAGCTAGTGATCAGGAACTGCTTACTGTAAGATGACTTTTCACTGCTGGAGTAGAAGGGGATGAATGTAAATGAGAACTTTGGCAGTATATTTATGGTTAGATTCAATGATCATTCTTTTTTATTTCATCTAGTATTAATAACCTTCTACCATGAATGTAACCTACTGAGAAGAAAATGTAGGCATAGAGTTTACTTGCTTGATGTGTCATGTTTGTAGTGTCATGGAACTGAGTGCTAGCTCCAGGCTCTTCAGAAATAAGTAATTCATACTAAATAAGTTCTGTCTTTGCCTTGTTATTGAGGGAAATAATACTTTTCATAATNAAAACAAGGTTAGCCCTTCCCTTAGTACTACCACACTGCCTTGCATAGCCCGCTGCTAGGAGTGACAACACAATCGTTTCCCAGCGTAGCTGGCATTTCAGGCATGTCTTCAGGAATTCCTAACATTTAATGATCACAACCTGCAAAAGGATATTTAGCGCTCTTCGAGACCAGAATCTATGACCCTAATTTGCCAGAGAAGATGCACCTTGATGTTTTTGTTGGGTTAGGTTTTAACTTCTTACCGGTACTTGAAATTAACAACTTGACAGTGCTTTCAAATGAAATGCCACATTTTGACCCAGTTATTCAAACTGGTAAAAGGTTGCTCACGTGGCTAATTAGCCTGAAGCTGAGATTATTGTTTGTGAGCCTGATATAAGACAGCATTTATTAATGAAAAAGTGCAATTTGGTCTCAGTGGAACTAGTAGTTAAAGTGCCTCTCTAAAAAAGAGCAGCTTTCTTTGCTGAAATACATTTTTAAATTACAGTCTTTGATAGAATACAAATAGCCCTGAGAATACTGTTTTGGTCATAAGGTCCTTGGTCTATTTTATCTAAATTCTTGATCAACATACCAAAACTGGTAAAGAAACTGCCCCAAGAGCTCCTTCAGAGTAATAATGAATCTACTTTATTCTGGGAAGAAAAACTGCAAGGAGTGCAGAAGTTGAATTTCCATACAAGGCAGACTATATCTGTGAAGTTCAGTCATTTACACTCCCCTATTATCTGGTCTCTAAGCCATGATTTAATGAGCTCTCTTTAACTGGGACCACAGCAATCCTCAGGATGAAGCTCTCTGATGCCTCTTGGAAAAGAATACTTCCATTCTTTCAAATAAGTCAGAATGAAAGAAATCTGCATATCCTCTGCTCTTTGAAGTCTTGTAAGATTTTCATTTACAAAAATAAACCCCCCCAAAACCCTCACAAATTAAAATTCTTGTGAAGTAATTTAATGTGCAGACTGCATAGATAATCTAAATAATGATAACAATTAATCTGTGTGTCCAACATATCATTCTTATATAGAGCAGCCAGAGTTTGGAAAGGAACACTCATGCGCTCAGGCTTGGTGAAATTTTTTTTCCAGGTATATTTAAAATTACAGATAGGCAGTGAATGATGAAGAGAAAAAATATGCTTAAATGTAGAATTTATAAAAAATTATGTTCAAATGTAGAATCATGCAGTGTCTATAATTTTTTAGGGTAAGAGGTCAATAAGGAGTAATTTTCCTATTTTTGTTAACATAATATAAGCTACATATTTTAATAGAGAAATACTAAAAGTTATATATATACTAAAGTATATGTATTTACTGGGAAATGGAAAAAACGCTGGGGATTCCTTGGATATAGGACAAGAAAAATTAATGTTTTTCTTCCTGTTTGATTGGCGGGGCAGTAGTTAAAGGCATATGATAGGTGGAAGAATCTATGAGGAGAGTTATGCTCTGAATAGTTCTTCTTTAATAGAAAGTTCAGGTACCCCTTTGGGTATTTGTTTCTTGGTTGTTGCTCAAGCAGTTCAAATTGTTTTAATTAGTTCCCATATTTTTTTCCTGTGTTTTGTGTACACAGTCAAAACTAATGAAAAAAAACTCTGTAGAAAGAGTGAAGGACTCAGTTTGGATGGAGGCACGAAATTTTCTTTTTCCCTTCAGGGATAAACAGAGTGATGCCTCCAATTTTGTAATATTTATGTAAATTTTTAAAAGGATGCTGTTCACGTTTCCTGAGAATATCCCAGCCTACTTCCTTCAGCCACACCAACTCTGCAATTAATACACTTCCAAATTGCTTCCGAACTTTACTGCTAAGAGCAATCATATCTCTCTCGAATTTTTTTTTTTAACTGAACTAAAAACTGGAGACAACTGACTTTCTTAAGAAGAAACAGAAAGGACCGGCCTTCTTATACATCTGTCTGTCTACATACCAATGAAAGTGAGCATGTGTGTATGTTTGAGAGAGACCTTTTTTCTTGGAGATATATCCATATCTGCAGGGTAAGAAATTTCTATCTTCAGAGAGGAATGGATGGTGTTTTATAAAGGATCTTTTATTGCAGATAGGAAGTACATCAGTAGTGAGGGGGGATGGGGCCTTAGCTATCTCCCTAGAGCCAGACGTTAACCATGGAACGTAGGATGCCAAGTCTGCACCTTATGAAGGTCAGAGAACAGGGAGGGTGAAGGGATTGTTTTGTGGTGGTTAAAAACAGCCTTCCTAAATAAACAGATATCCCATGAAGCTTCACAGCAGCAGAAGAACAGAATCATGGCCCAGGGGCTCTGCAAGTTTTCATATTGCAAATTAACTTTGTACCATGTGGAAAGCAACCTCCCAAACACATGCTGTGGGGGTTAGAGCCACCTTTAACTATCTCCCAGGTCTGCTGCTGCCTCTGACAAAATGACAGTCGCTTTTTCTGGAGAGAAATATTCAACATGTGTGGGGGGTGCACCTTGGCTAAGGGCAGAATGCGCAGACAGCTGTTTGCTCCCTCACCCTCCCTCAGTGACAAAAGAGATTTGACTTGTGGAAATTTAATTTTATTGCCACATAGAATAGTTTGGGGTATTGTGAAATAGAAAGACAGGTAATAAAACACCATCCTTCCTCCCTTCACCCTCTCCTCAACCAGACTCAGCTCCAGGACCACTGGAACCAGCTGTGTTCAGCATGGGGCAGCTCACCCTCTCCTCTCATGAACAGCCCTGCAGCCGCCTGCCAGAACCTGGGCACCTGCACCCAGTAGACATGTATAGCAGGGAAAAATGCATTACTGGGGATTCCCAAATCAAATGTGATAAGCAGGTATGTCAGAAATGGTGCACTGCATAGCAGCATAAACTGTGTTAAAATAAATCCCTGGAACTTACAAGAAGGTAATATTAACATTTCATGGCCTTTACTGAGACATCCCAGAGACTGACTGAGAAAAGCACATGAAGTGTTCCCTCATTAAAAAAAATAGTCATTAAAGATTGGCCTTATGTGATATGGCCGATGAAATTATTTGAAAAATGTTGCTTGATATACCTAATAAGTTAAACAAAAATATGTCTCCTGAAATGAAAATAGGAACTTCTTCCGACTACCTGAAATCCAAAGTGATACAGAATGCTTATTAATGTAAAGCAAATGCTTAATAAACTGTTGAGAGGAAAAGAGGCACATAGTAAAGAAAATTAGCTAGAAGAACCTTTATGAAAAGGGCTATGGAACTGATAAAAAGATTCTGGCTTACCTCCTCAGGAGAGCTAATCTGAAAGCCATTTGTCAAAGAAGACCTAAAAAGGGATGTGATAAGGGATCCTAGATCTATTACATCTGTCCTTTAGGATTTCTATACCTATTATGTCATACCACCTCCCAATACAGAGTGAATAAAATTATATTTTAAAGTATCAAACTGCCATTTATATCAAAAATTGCAATTAAAATAGAGAAAACTCTAAAATAGAGACTGAAAATACTTAAGTTGTAATAAACCTCTCAGGAAGTTTGCTACAATTTTAGAAACAGGAAGGCCTTTGAAAATCTTGTGGAAGTGACAGCATCTGATCCATTGGTTTGTTTTCAAACCCACAGCTGAAGTCTTCAAGATAGATGGAAAACACCACTGGCACTGTTTGCCATTGCAATACTGTTTCATTGAAAGAAAAATTCATGTTTGGAATGAATGAATTCTGAAAACCATGAACCCACACAAAATCATACTTACTTGCTTGCATAATTGTAACTTGTATGACATTATTATTCTAGGACTGCAATTATGTTATGCAGTGTTTCACTGCCGAAAAACAAAATGTTTTTTAGCTATTGTGTGTATACATATATCCATATATATGCGTGCATATATATACATATATATATTAAGCCCTATCTCACAAAAAAAATTGCAGTTCATAAAAGGATGATGATCTGGAAATCATACAAGAAGCCCCAGCTGAAAATTTTAAAAAATTTGTTCAATTATCAGATTGAAGGTTCTAGTTTGAAATCAGTTGTTGTATATAGATATAAATGTATATTCAGCTGGGCCTCTTATTGTCAGATTTCCTTTCAGGAGATATTAAAATATACACTGCCTAAAGGAATGAAGATTAATGTGCAGTCGGTTACTAAAAATGAGCCAACCTGTATCATAAGGGTGGAACATCCAGATAACCTGTTATCTATGATGAATGGAGTCTGCCTATGCTGCTCACAGGGTACTTGTTTTGTCATCGTAACTCGTGAAAGAACTTTGACTATGTTGAGTGGCTATTTTTACTGTTTTGAGCTATTTTGAATTATATTAATTCTACCTGACCTTAGACCACAGAAAAAAATCTGCTTTGTATTTTTTCCGAGAAATAACATTGTGTGTCAAGACAGATTGCGGAAAACTTCAGCTCATTTTGTGGTTTATTCATAAATACTGTGACCTTCAGAAAAATCACTTAATCTACCCTCTAACTCTATTGCCCATTTTATAAATAGTAATTCTCAATTTTAAGAGCATTTTTGAGAACATAATCTATCAGTAGTTTCAAAAAGGATGAGCTACAATGATGATAAGAGACAGAAAAATGGCAAAGTAAATATTGTTTAACCTCCTGTTCTTCTTGCTGGGTCATTTTCTGTAGCTACAGAGGTGCTACTTGGAATATTCAACAAGAATACCTTAGTGCAAGGAAGTGATGTGGGTTTGGCATAGGAATTACCAGGCCAGTGTCTACAGTCTGTGATTTGACAGAAGATTGGACTAGATTATCCTAAATGTCCTTCACTTCAAAATTTAGTTTATGTTAGCAGTCTCAGCTGAAAACTGAGCAAAGGCCTTCTAATACGTGAGATGAGACTGTATTCCACACAGCTTTTCTTACTTTGTGTATTGTCTCCAGTTCTCCTGACCATTGCCTGGTAGAGAACAAAAAACGAAGAACAAAATCAAGACAGGCAGAATCACAGAACACCTTGAGCTCGAAGGAACTCTCAAGGATCACTGAGCCCAACTCCTTGCCCTGCACAGAATAGCCCCGAGTCACACTATGTGCTCAAGAGTATTGTCCAAACTCTTCTTGAACTCTTTCAGGCTTGGTATTGTGACCAATTCCCTTGGGAGCCTGTTCCAGTGCCCAACCACCCTCTGAGGGAAGAACCTTTTCCTTACATCCAAACTAAACCTCCACTAACACAGCTTCAGGCGATTCCCTCAGGTTCTGTCACTGGTCAGCAGAGAGAAGAGATCAAGTCTGCACCTCCTCTTCTACTCTACACCAGGAACTTACAGACTGCAATGAGTTCTCCCCTCAGTGTTCTCTTCTCCAGGCTGAACAAGACAAGTGACCTCAGCAATTCCCTTTTATGGCTTCCACTCCAGGCCCTTCACCATCTACATTGCTCGCCTTTGGATACTCACTAACAGCTCAATATCCTTCTTATATCGTGGCATCCAAAACCGCCCCCAGAACTCAAGGTTAGGCCGCCCCAGGGCAGAGCAGAGCGGGACAATCCCCTCCCTTGCCTGGCTGGCGATGCTGTGCCTGCTGCTCCCCAGGACACAGGTGGCCCTCCTGGATGCCAGGGCACTGCTGACTCATTCAACATTGCCATCAACCAGGACCCTCAGGTCTCTTTCCGTGGGAAAAGGCCCCTTTCCTTTCCTCTCCAGCCTCTTGATCCCCAGTCTGGCCATACATCCAGGGCTGCCCCATCCAAGGTACAGAATCTGGCACGTGACCTTGTTAAACTTCATATGGTTGGTGCTTGCCCAGTCCTCTGATTTGTCTGGGTCTCTCTTCAAGATCTGTCTGCCTTCAAGGGAGTCAACAGCTCCTCCCAATTTTGTATCATCTGCTAACTTACTTAGTGTACTTTTGAGACCCAAGTAATTTATGACTTGGAAGCGCACAGGGCTAAGGATGGAGCCCTGCAGAACCCCACTAGTGACAGGTTGCCAGTCTGATGTCACCCCATTCACTGTAACCTTCTGTGCCCAACCCGTGAGCCAGTTGCTCACCCACTCCATGATGTGTTTATCCAGCTGTGGGCTGGACATTTTTTCCAGAAGGATCCTGTGAGAGAGGGTGTCAAAAGCTTTACTGAAATCCAAAAAGATTACATTAACTGGCTTCGCCTTAGCAGCCAGCTGGGTCACCTTTTCACAAAAGAAAATTTGACAAGCATTTGACTTTCCTCTCATGAAGCCATGCTGGCTGTAACCAGTGACTGCATTGTTCTTCAGGTGTTTTTCAATGCCTTAAGAATAATCTTCTGCATAATTTTACAGACACTAAAGTGAGACTGACAGGTACATAGTATCCAAGCTCATCCTTATTACCCTCCATGAAAACTGGGACAACATTAATCAGCTTCCAGCCAACTGGGACCTCTCCAGATCGTTGAGGGAGGCCTTAGATTGACCTCGGCTACCTCTGTGAGTATTCTTGGATGTATCCCATCATGCCCGATAGGCTCATAGGGACTCAGCTGGAGCAGCAGATCCTGCACAAGTTCAGGGTCGACTGGGAGCTGATCATTCTCACAGGCAAGCTCAGGGCACTGGGACCTCCTCAGGCCATCATCAGTGTTGAAGGCAGAAGCAAAGAAAGCATTAAACATCTCAGCCTTGTCTGTGTCCCTTTTTTCGAGGTGATCATCTTATTCCTGTAAGGGAATAAAAAAAGATTCTTTACTGGACTTTTTAAAGCCCTGGCTAAAACGTACCTAAAAAGTGTCACTAATTACACCCAAAAAAGACTGTAATTGGATTTCCAGGCTTTAAACAATAGTATTGGAGAGCTGACTTAACTACATGTCATCAAACTTTCCTTGTGCTAAGACAGGTGGAATATTGGGGGCTTACCCTTAAGGTATTGTATTTGTTGTTAGTGCTAAATTTACCATTCTAAGAGCTTTTCTTAATTAGGAAGCCTAAAGGATTTGTACCTTCTAGAAAGAAAAGAATACTACAACAATTCCTGTCTTGCATTTAAAATTCTAGCTTCAAAAAATCTGAAATGGAGGAGAAGTTAGATTAGTTGGAAAAGGCATAAACTTCTACAATTAGAATTAGTTTAGAACCAGTCTTATTTCTGGATAATCAGAGAGAAGCATGACAACATATGAAAATGTACATCAAATGTACAGAAACAGCAAACTGAATTATAAGAAGAAAAAAGGAAATTTTTTATGTTTGAAATTGAAAGAGGAAGTAAGCACAAAGGAAGCTATCAGCACATGCAATTCTATAAGTTGAATTCATCAAGCTTGATATGAACTGAACAAACTTTTTGAAAATATTTCATCATTTTGGTCAAGATTGAGATTTTCACAACTAGTACAGCTTTAACATGGAATTTTTCCATCTCCGTAAAAATATTTAGTTTTCTATTATTGGAGGTAAAGGAGATGTAAACTCCCTCAAAAGGGTGGGGGTTTTTTTGTAAAACGTAAAAATGTGAATTCTTACTTCTCTCCCATTTTCCTTTCACTGGGAAAAAATAAGTGAGGAAAAAGAAAGAATCCTGTCTAGTTCAAAACAAAGATTATTCCCTGAAAGTGTCAAAAAAATCAATAAATATTTTGTTTCATTTTACATTTTTAAGAGAAAACACAATCTTTTTTTTTATTTTATTTTTTTCTTTTTTTTTCTTTTTGCTTGCAGTGATAGATTCTATACTATTTAGTGAAAGCTTTGGTTCACAAATCAAGATCAGAGGAGGTGCTATAATAGACATGTCGTGAAATGGGAAACGGGCTAGAGCAGATCACTGTTATTTCCTGAAAGCATGGAATTACTGGTAGTTCCAATTACTGGAACAATTATTCATATAAGAAATATTATGTTCTTTCCAGGAACCTATATTTAGAATACAGAATACTGAAATGTCAGATGCAAAACCTATTAAGAGCTGAACAACTTCTTAAAATATTTTTTCTAATACAGATCTGCAGTATATTAAGGATCAACTTTCTCTTGTAAAAGGTCAGACTCCTGAGATACACCTTTTCAACTGATATAAACAAATTTAATTCCACCAGCATCACTGAATTTAATCAACTGACATTTAGTTTTTTCTCAACCCCATAAAGCAAAGCTTGCACAGGAGGAGACCAGGACAACTGGTTCTGTTTGAGGGAACCAAAGCCCTCAAAACTCATGTTAAATGGGGCTTAGGGCTTAGGTCTATTTCATATGACTGGATTTGATCAATAGTAAGTGCCCACTTTGTAGTCCATGGCAAGGAGTGAAGGCGACTTTGGGATTTTTCTTTTCCTAAAGGACATTAAAGAACTTTAAAAACTGAAAGTGTCCTTCTTACACTGGAGGGCTGATGATTCTAAAGATGAGCAGAGTGCAAATTATACTTCACATAAAGACACACAGACAAAATGCTATACTTATTAAATAAATATTTTGTTTACTAAATTATTTTTAGTAGGGGTTTATATCTGTTTATCCAGTGTCTGAAACCAATTTTTTTAGGATTACTACATTGATGTTAGGGTACTTTCTATCTTTGAAAGTTACTTTACACAATGTCTAAATGGCTGAAATAACATGTTGGCTATGTTAATAAATATGATCATTAATAACATGTTATTACATTTATGAGAGTTAAATGTGCACAAAAGTTTTTCTTACATTTACAGATGTAAGAGAAATTATCCATAGTTTTAGCCCAAGTATTGTCTGTGCTGTCAACTTAACAGAATAAATACCTTGAGTGCCATAGCCAGGTAAAATCCAGCAGAATAGTGGTGATGTAGGGGAGTAGTTTATGATTTTTGTAGCAGATGAAATCTTAGATCTTGGTATGCAGCTTGGAAGAATTTCACATTACATAGATGCTTCTAACTTTTTACATATTTAATTTTCTGAATGATATGTGCTCAAGCCCTAGAGTCTCTATAACCTTTCTAACTACAGTCTATTTTTTATGCCAGATGGTTGGACGAGCATCAGGTTGTTTTTATTTTTATTCCATAAAAAAAAGATCTTAAGTGCAAGTAGTAAGAACTTAATAGCAGAAGGGAGAAACAGAGATTTGCTTATTTTTAATACAGCATTTGTGGTATTTCTTGAAATTGTTTCTGCTGATACAGATTTAAAGAAAAAGTTCAAGATGATGCTAAATGACATAGAAAAGTATTCTTTTTAATTGGCCTCTGAGCATTTTGGTCTTCAGAATTACGTGCTATGAGGGGACCATGCCTGTGCACTCTAACAGTATAGAAAGCCCTTATAACACGTAAACTATACTAATGTATGTTGAGTTTTTGAAACTGCATAATAATTTAGTGGTCCAGTAATTCTGATTGCTTTTGTTGCACCTTCATAATCCTTCCAAGGATCAACCACCTGGGGCAATGACCTATTATTTTTACAGCACAGTTGATCCATTTTCAGTTCTGTGCACACTTCTGGAGCCCTACTCATTAACAGGCAGTATATAAAGGCTAAATACAAACAGTGTTTGCGAAGTACCCTCTCATTTACAGCTGCTTCGGTGAATTATTTCTATTTATGCTAATTACTGCATATTTAAATTTCAAGAAACAGTCAATATAAAAAGCACCAGAATTTTCCATTTTAGGTTAACACTGTGGAGGCTTATTTGGATGCAGAATTTCTGATCAAGCTAAGATGAAAAATAAGCTGCATAACCCAGCAAAATTAGATTTGTTGAAAAAAGTAAGCTCAATTCTTTCATCTAGTGTGAGAGAGACAATTAATTAATTTGGGGCTGTTTCAGGTACCATGAAATACAAGACCACTTCATTGGATTTTGACAAAACTAGGAGTGGTGTGTTAACAATCAAAGCAAGATTCTGCTTAATACAGGGTTTTGTCTGCATTTTTTTCTCCTTTTTCACACTTTTCCTCCTCATTTGCAGATCATTATATTTCTGTAATAGCTTAACAGCCAGAAGAGACAGAGGTAATGACAGTCCCTAAGCAGAACTAGCTGGAGGAAGAGTTGCAATTGCTTTTGGATCGCTGATTACTGGAAAAGTTTGCCCTCTCAGATTCTTTTGCCTTCTATTATTAAATCTTCCTTATGTGAATGTAGCAAATAAAGGTGAGAAGTAGAAGTACCACCTTTTGAAGAATATGGCAGAACATCCAAAGGGCAATCCACCTTTGCCTATTAAGTAGAGTCCCAAGCCAGTCATCCTTGAATTACACTATTTGCTGTAGAGAAACCTAACTTAAGACTGCCAGATGGATTTAAATAAATACAGCCAAATGAGAATTATTTGGGTCTGTTCATACCTGTGTAAGATTACCTCACTGTAGTTATGTACTCTGTGGCTGAGGAATGGCCTAAAGCTTTCTCTCTTTCAGTATCACTGAGAGGACATATCCATCTAATCTGGCTGAGCTGGAGCTCATTTTCCCCACAGCAGCCCTTACAGTGTTTTGCTTTGCACTGACAGCTGGAAAAATGATAACTCCCCAGTATTTTGGCTGCTGCTGAGCAGTGTACACACAACATCAGCATTGTCTCTCCAATGATCTCCCGTCTGCACCAGCAGGCCAGAGATGGACAAAATCCTGGGAGGCGACATAGGCAGGACAGCTGACTGAAACTGACCAAAGGGATATTCCATATTTTACTGTTCAGCAATAAAAGCTAAGAGAATGGGGAAGGGCCCATTTTAATACAGTGTTTGTCTCACGGAGCACCCACTAAGTGTATTGAAGCCCTACTTCCCAGGAAGTAGCTGGACACCCCTGCTGATGGGAAGTAGAGAATAAATATTTTGTTTTCTTTTTCTTCTGCAAATGACCTTTTACTTTTGCTTTATAAAACTGTCTTTATCTTGACCTACAAAGGTTTTTTTCTTTTTTATTTTCTCTTGCCCCTGTCCTGCTGAGGAGGGGAGTGAGAGAGCAGCTTGGTGGGCACCTGGCATCCAACCAAGGTCAATCCACCACAGAGGATGTTAATAAAGCAACTGTAGTTTGATAACATTCAGCAGGAAATGCTCGTAGCTCTGCTGACTTTGTCTCATTAATATTTCTCTCAGCCCTTCAGTCTGAAGGGCAGGTTGTGAACTTGCATGATTTCTCAAAAAAGGCTTACCTGGTCCCTAGATTGGCACCAAAAAGGTGGTATATGTTTCACTGATAGTCCACTGGCTGTCCCAACCTCCCTCCATTTATTCCTATTAAAAATAAGGTATTGCTTACTCAACTGCTCCAAGTCTGGATGTCTGCAATATGGCTGGTCTCCCTTTTTCTCCCTTGGAGGAATACATCATGTGGAAAAATAGATATTAAGCTTTTGCAGGTAAAATGCTACAAGTAAGTATATTTAATGTGAAGTGCTTGTTCCTTTGCGTAAGAAACACCTCACAACATTACATTTTAGATGTGTAACTCATTCAAACAATTCTAGTTCACTCTATCTCAGCCTCTAATTTTTTTTTTAATTTTCTGTAGACACATTAATAAATAACAGATCCATTTCGGTACCGTAGGTTTTAAATGTAACCCTCTATAATCTACCCCCTAGATATATTTTGTACAAAATTGCTTTTGAGCTTAGCCCATCTTAGCAATGTGTGTGGGAGAGAGCAGTGATCTGAATGCTTTAAAAAAAGTTCACACCTCCGCTCTTAATACTTAGCTTTTATCTGGCATGTTTCTCCTGAAAGGTTCTCTGAAAGGTGCTGTATTATAATTAACTCTTTAGTATTATAATTAGTTATTTTAGGGTTAAAAAGCCAGTGGTACATTTTTAAAAAGCAAGCAAGCTGAGGCAACACTCTCCCCTTCTTTCTTCAGCCTCAAGGGAAACTGTGGCCAAATTTTCACATGTATTTAGGCCTTTTACAAGACCAGCCTAGAGAAATTTCAAAAGCCAACTTAGGTGTCCCACATATGGTTGAAAATTAAGCTGGGTCCCTGAGGCTATTTTGTGCATGCTTGAACAGCTTTGAAAATTCAGACATGGGGCATTTAGTAGTTCAGTTTTCATCGACTTGCAATAAAACCTAAGTTGTTAAGAGCCAGAGATTCTGTTTTCCAAATTGAAGAATTTGAGAAAATAAATCGTATGGGTACTTCTGGAAATTGCATATTATGCACGAAGTGCTACGATGGATGGCAGGGTAGGGCTCATGCTACAGACAGAAACAGCAGTGGCCAGGGGCTGAAAAGGCAGCGGTACCAGGTTGCAATAGCCTCAGGCAGTGAGGGAGTGGGTGGTGGCACAGCTGTGAGTGACCAGGTTGTGGTCTGGCTGCAATTTTCCTTTGGAGGTACAGAATAAGTGTAGTGGTGGGGAACAGGGTAGCAGCGATGGTGAGGAGGAAGGAGGTGCAGGAGGTGGTGAGTATCTTGAGGAGGGACTGGCAAGTGGGGTGAGAAGATGGAGTATGAAGTGGCAGAAACCCTGGCAGCAAGGCTAATGGGCTGAATAACCTTGTAAAAGGCCAAGTTTATGAGCAGGTGAAGCCAGGTGATAAATAGGTCAATATAAAGAAGAAGAGGGAAAGGGCAAAAGGGAGTGATGGGGACAAACATAGCCTGGTATCAAAAAGGAAAGCAGTGAGAAAAGGTGGGAAACAAGGTGGTAAAGGATAGAGAAAAAGAAGAATCAAAGCCTGGAGATTAATGCATACAGAAAAGATTCCTTCCCCTTAGTCCGAAGATGCAGTAAAAGGGGAAGATGAGAGAAGCACTGGTGGTAAAAAGGACAGCAGTGGAGCACTGCAGTCGAGGGGTGGATGGTAAAGGGCAGCTAACTGTGTGGAAAGGGCTGGCACTGGGTAAGGGGAGTGGTGGTGGCAAAGAGGACAGTGAGGAAAGGGCAGGGGCAGGATGTCAGGTCTACAAGGGGAGGGAAGAGCAGCAGTAATATAGAATCACAGAATCATTAAGGTCAGCTGTTTTGGCAGGAGATTGGACTGGGTCTGGATGGGATGGGGTCCATTTCTCCATATTTCTCAGTCCGTATGGTAATCGGTTTTGGACTTGCGACTAAACCAGTGCTGGTAACACACCAATGTTTTTGCTGTTGCTGAGCAGTGTTTGCACAGCATCACGGTTTTATCTGTTTCCCACCAAGCCTTCCTCCACTCCTCACATTCCAGTGGGAAAGAGACTGGAACGAGACACAGCCAGGATAGTTGACCTAACTGGATGAAGATATATCCATATCACACTGCATCACGCTCAGCAACAAAACAGGGAGAATAAGGAGGGAAGAGAGCCCTCCAATGTAACTATTGCTTAGAGGCTGGCTGGGCATTGGTCAGCATGTAGGAGGTGGTGAGTGATTGTTTTTGCATTGTTGTTTTTTTCCCCCACCTCTTTCCCTTTATTATTAAAATCTCTTCACTTATTAACTTCACTCATTAACTACATTAAACTCTCCTTATCTCGAGTTTTCTAGCTTTTGTTCTTCTTGTACTCTCCTCTATCCCACTGGGATGGGAATAAGCAAGAAGATGTGTGGGAGTTTGCTGCTGGCTGGGGTCAACCCACCATGGAGTTGAATACTGCAGCCTGGAAAGGCACCAAAGGCAGGCAGCTAAGGAGTTGGGAGGAGAAGCAGCTATGGGAAGTGGTAAAAGGCCAGCTGCATTACAGCTGCAAGCTTGCAGGCAAGGGGGGGTTTGAGAGCAGTCAGTAAAGAGAATGAGGCTTGCCAGGAAATGAAGTTGCAATCACAGGCAGAAAGTGCTGGTGATATGACAAGAGCAAAGCTGCAGGCTGTGTGGCAATGGGAGAGGTGCATGTCTGACAGGCTGGCAAGAGGAGCAGGACAAGCAGGGCAAAAGGTGAGAAAGAACAAGGAAGAAGAGGAAATGGACAGCAGATGCAGCTTCTGGGCAATGTGGAGAAAGCAGGCAGCATTTGGGGATACAAGCTGAGGATAAACGAATGCAGCAGATCAAGGCTTGAGAGGACACACTGAGCACAGGGTGTGAACGAGGTGCAAAGCAGAGGCAGGGGGCTGGCAACAGCAGGAGGCAGAAAACAGCTCCTGAACAGAAAGCAAACGTAGTCCAACATGAAAACTGAGTACAGTCAGCAAGTCAGGCATTGAAATGATGTGATGAGGCCAGGAAGAAGCAGAGTGGGGAAATGGTGGTGCACAGCAAGAAAAGTTTGAGAGTGCAGTCCAGAAACGTGACTTTGAAAAGCCATAGAGGCGACACGTTCACAAGCACAGGAATCAAGCAGTGGCAAGAACAAGCTGGCAAAACAGGCACTGAGAGCCTGCAGCTAAGGGAGATGGTGAAGGCAAGCAACAAAAGAAAGGGCTTGTTCTGTATGAAGTTGGCCATGGGCAGCAATACATGCTAGTGACATGGGAATGAGTCAGTGAAGAGAGGTGGGGAGTGCAGGGGTCACAAAGTGGCAGGAGGAAGCAGTAAGTGGAGGGGAAGTTTGGTGATGAAGGTGAATGGTGACATGCAGTGAGTGAACAAGCATGGTCAGCAGATGGGAAACAGAGAAGTTGTGAGGGCTGTCTGCAAACAGGGCAGCTGCAGACAGGTGGAGACAAAATGAAGCAGCAGGAACAGGCAGGATGGCAAACAGGGCAAAAAGTAATGGCTTGGCAAGCTGATCTGAGAAAGGTCCTAGTCATTTGGGGAGCAAGAGCAAGCAGTAAGTGGAACAGTAAACAAAAATAGTGTGGATAGAGAGCAAACATGGCTTCTGGCAGAAGAAGAGAAGGAGGAGAGGAAACAGGTAGCAAATGGGGCTGGCCAGAACAAGCAGTGATTAACAGTAGCAAGACATGTGGTGGAAAAGAGAGCAGTTAGAAGAAGGGAAAGCAGAGAGGTGTTGAAGGTGGGTGGCAAAAAGCAGGACAAAGCAATGGGACCATGGGACAGCACATGAAGCAGTAAAATGAGATGGTGTGGTGTTGAGGGGAAAGGCACTGAAGGGAATTAGGTAAGGGCACACTAGGAGAAATAGGGCAAGGCAGGGACTGATGAAGCAGTAAGGTAAGCAGCAAGTAAGTGATTTGGCTGCAAGAGACAGTGAGGAAATGATGAACAGGAATAGAGAACAGAAAGAGAGAAGACAGTGGTGGAGGTGTGGGGGTGAGCCCAGCAAGGGTAGACAGAATTGAAACAGGAGATATCGTAAGAAATGGCAGAAAATGAGATGGCAGCAATGCCAGAGGCTGTGAATGGGATGGGGTGTCACAGGCATTGAGGCTTAACTGGCATGGCCAGATGGAGGAAAAGGTCAAAAGGAAGTGCAAGTGGCCAGCCAGTGCATGCCAGTGGTGCACAGGGGAGGAGAGAGGAGATAAGCAGGTAGGCTGAAGTAACAGGCCAGATAACAAGTGAAACAATGAAGGTGATGAGCAAAATACAACAGTGAGCCTTGCTGGTTGGAATTTATTGTAGCTAGAAAATAATTGTATAATATTGCACCTTCTACCTTTTCTGGACTTGCTTCTCCCCACCTGACTCTCTCCCGAAGGGGAAAGAACTGGACTCTTCCCCCTCTCTCTTCTCTGTGGCTTTAAATGGAAGAAGTATTTTTTCCTTAATCATTGTCTGAACAAAACACATGGTTCTTAATCTACTGACAGCAATTCTTAGTACCATCTAGTAACTCTGGGATGTTTATTAACAGAACCAAATCCTTGAATCTAAAGTCAGCATTTCTCCTTGTGTGTATGACCTGAGTTGCTGACCTTTCAGCTGCTGTCTCTACCCTTTTGTTAAAGGGATTTGTTCAGGCATTTACATGTTACAGCCCCAAAAAAACCTGTGCCAGCTTTCTGGATTGAAAAAAGGTATAATCCACTAAGCAGGGCTCTAGCAGGCTGACTGGAAATGGACATTGTCTAAATCTGACTACTATGATGTGAAAATTGAAAGTTAAAAACTGTGACTGAAGAAGTAGTTGGATCCATTTTTTATTGGCCTAGTTGGTTTCTTAATAGGGGATTAGGAGGAATTTATTGCTTAAGTCAATGCTGTGTTTACTCACACATCAAGTGAGTAGTAAAAAGGATAGATGCAGCATTAGCAAAGGCCGTATCAAGGATTTACAAATAAGGAAAAATGAGAAAGAAATCATTATCTTCTATTTATGTTTGCACCTGAAGCGACTCTGAAAATTTCTAATTGGTCTCATAGATCAGTTACATTCAATGGCAGATGCATATATTTTGTCACAAGAGGCAATTTCAGGATTTGTTTAAAGCTGAATCACAGATCAGCTTATCACACAATATCCTAAGGAGGACCAGTGAGGAAGATATCCAGTGGAACTGAGTCTATCCTTCTAAAGCAGATGAATTGCATTCTGTTTGCTGTGTGGCACATTTCAAATGAAGCATAGAGGCAAGCAGCCCTACTGATTTTGCCTCAAAACTATGGAAGTTTCATCTAAGGAACCCAGATCAAGTTTTTCTGTCAGAGATTTACAACATTGGCCAAGTTCCTTTCTCTGCTCAGTAAGAAAGTGCTGCAGAGTCTATCTACACTGAGTACAAAAACTGCCTCTGGTGACCATATTCTTAACTTTGCTCCTCCTACATATTTTGGGGAATAATCAGTGCCTAAACATCATTAAAAATGGAATATGGACCCAAGAGTTCTTCATCAGCAGTTCCCTTTTGGTCTCAGTTTGGTGGCAGGCCTGCTTGCTACTGCTCACCCATGGAAGGACTGATGGATTCTGGTCGTGCCATGCATGTGGTGTGTATAATTAAGCACGGGGGCTGCCTGTAGGGTGAGCAATTATAACACATTTATTCCCTGCATCAAAGAGAACTCACATTTAATTAGTTTTTCCCAAGTGAAACTGATACCATGAGGGACTGTCAGGGAACTAATTTCAGATTGTGTACCATTGCAAGTCAGGTTTCTTTGAAATGTTTAAGAAAAAAGTTTATCAAATAAAATGCCAGGTTATTGCTGGGTTTATGTCACTCTCTGCATAAAAGTAAAAATGGGAAATTAGCTCATTTTCTTCATAATTTGCAAGCTTTACTGTTGATGCACCCCAGTTTTTTAAGTCCTAAAAAAGATTAAGGCAACTTTGCCCATGGAAATATAAGATAAAAGCAGTTTGTGGAGGACATCAACACTAATGAAGTCTGGTTTCCTCTGGATTTGCATCCTCCATTTGTATTCCTCCACCACTATAACAAAAATGTTAGATTTTCATTAAAGTTCTTAACAATATGTCCCCTCTTCTAGCTGGTATGAAGTATCATCAGTGTTCTCAACTAATGCTGACTGTTGAGGTCATAAGACAATTCAGGTTTTAAGGGACCCCAGGAGGTCTCTAGTCCAAATTCCTACTCAAACAGAGTTAAATGTGCCATCAGACCACTTTGTTCAGAGCTTCTTCCTGCTGGGTCCTGAAAACCAACAAGGATGGAGACTGCTCTGATAGAGGCAGCATCATGCTCGTGATGCAATCTGCTCATCAGTGGAGTTCTAATCGGGGTCTGTCTCCTTCACCCAGCCTTTGATTTTTCCCAAAGCTGGTGAGGATGCAGTACCAGGGGCTGGAGGATGTGCTTTACTGTCAGATCATCTAGAAATCAACCAATGCCAAAAGTCCCTCATGGGGTGAGGGCAAAAAGATATACAGGTGGGCAAATCCACACAAGCCACATGCGCAAAAGCATCCTATTTCCCAGGTGTCCTATTTCCCAGGCATCCTATTTCCCAGGCTAAAATTACATCTGCGAGCACTGAACCTCTCCACAGAAACTCAGATAGAACCATAAAATTAATTTATATTGACAGTTTCTACATTCTGAAGAAGCATGTAGTTCCCAGTTCCTATTTTAAAAGTAATGTTAAGATAAAGTGATGCTCTTCTACCTTGCAGAAACTGCAGCTGGACAGAATGAGCTAAGAGTGTTTTAACATAAAGCACAAAGGAACAGTGTCAGTCACCTCGATGTTTATTATTTCTGAAAGAGCATTATTAGGATCAGTATCTCTCACTACTATGTTTCCATCTGGCACCTCAAAAAAGTTTCTTGAAATAGATAAAATTACGTCACTCTGGGTCTTGTCCTACTGAGAAAAAAATATCATGTCAGGTCCATGTGTGCTGATTTTGCTTGGGGTAGAGTTAATTTTCTTCACAGTGGCTGGTTTGGGGCTGTGTTTCTGATTTATGCTGAACACAGGGTTGATAATATAGAGATCTTTTTGTTATTGCTGAGCAGGGCTCACACAGAACCATGGCCTTTTCTGCTTTTCGTACGGCCACACCAGGCAGGAATTTGGGGGTAAGTGGGAGACTGGGAGGAGACACAGCTGGGACAGGTGACCCAAACTGACCAAACTGATACGACATCATGCTTAGTATATAAAGTGGGGGCAAGAAGGAGGATGGGGGAATGTTTGGACTGATGATGTTTGTCTTTCCAAGTAACCATTACGTGTGATGGAACCTTGCTCTCCTGGCAGTGGCTGAACACCTGCTGCCCATGGGAAGCACTGAATTAATTCCTTGTTTTGCTTTGCTTCTCTACATGGCTTTCACTTTCCCTGTTAAACTATCTTTATCTCAATCCATGAATTTTTTAGCTTTTAGCCTTCCAATTCTCTTCCCAATCCCAGTGGTGGGGAAGTGAGTGAGCAGATGTGTGGGGCTTGGCTGCTGGGTGGGGTTAAACCACAATACCATGTCAAGTCATTGTTTGATCTGGTCCTTGCAAGGTCTCTGCTGCTACTTTACCAATCCTGCTTGTGGAAAATGTCAGATACGGTTCATCTGTCAGACCATGAGTTAAGGTATGATCCCAGCCAGGGTAAAAACGCTCTACAAATAAGCAAACAAACCCTGAGTCTCAGAGGAAAGATCAGCAGTGTGCAAGTAAATATGTGCAAGATCAGTTAGAGCTTTTTTACAATTGGCTAAAATTGCAGAGGATTCAAATAAACATAAAAATAAACAAAACGCAGCATAAAGAAAAAGGAGTATGAGGGCACTGTGCTTGCACCAAGCTGTATGTGTGAAGAGGTTGTCATACAATAACAAATGAAGTTGTAATGACAAATAGGAATGGGATAGCAAATTGTTCTCAGATGCATCTAATCTAGCTGTTTAGATGATAAGCCATATAAATCCTTGTTGTGTCATCTAACCCTCCACTGTGAAACTACTATGATCAGGATGATGTTAAATGTCAGGGAATTTGTTCATTCATTACATGATAGGATGACAGCTTACTTGAAAGGCTTCCTGATAAAAGGGACAGAAGACATGTTTCTTGATTCATACTCAAATAATTTATTCAGCCCAGATGCATTGCTCAACTTACAGAACCACAGTGAATTAATTACGTGATACAAAAAAAGCATGTGTGTGAATTTTCTTGAAACCAGGAAAATTACACAGTTGGTATAAAAAGCAACCCAATCCAGCATATATAGCTTTTCAAACCAGTTTTAGATCTATGCAGGTTTTAAAACATCTACACAACAGTATGCATGGGGAGAGATTTGGGTAACTTTTGGTAATGTCTAGTTTTCCTAAATACTGAGGCTGTAAATCTCTGAAAGCCATTTATTGGCAAAGACTTTTGTTCAGAGACTTTTATATGAATGATGAATATATTGAATTAAACCACCTAGAAGATTTTAGGACAAAGTCAAATTAGCTCCATTAGTCTCAAAAATGATTAAATTGAAAGAACTTACTTATAAACCTGGAGTAATAAGAGCTTTTTAACAAATCCAGAAGCTATTATCTCTTAGAAATGTATGACTTGAATGTTTTGTAATGAATCTGTGAAATATCTAAGTTAAATCCACAGCAGAACACACAGTTGTTATTTTACCCCATCTTTTTCTACTGCTTTTTCTCTTTTTAGAATGTGTAAAGTTATGTAACTTATAAATTAAGGCCATTTTTTCTGAAAGTGACATCATCTTCTGCTTTTCCTGATAAAATGGGTTACTGCCTAGTACCCCTGAGGGCTACATATGCTGATGTGTTTTGTGTCTGGTCTTACCACCAAATGATACGGCTCTATTGCAGCTCTGACGTGATATAATTAAAAATATTGCCTTCAGTGAATTATATGGGTTTTTCATTAGAAAGTCTTCTGAACTCCCAAATGATTTTGCAACTGGTCTCTGGTGCAAGAGACTATTTTTATGTATTCACGAGCCTTTAAGCATGCAGAAATGTGGTGGGAACCCATGTTACACTGAAGTCTCCAGGAATCCAAGTGCCCCCAAATAAATGTTGCAAACATGAGAGGAAATGATGAAGATGTTTTGCCCCACAACAACATATTATTATTACCATTATTAACCTTTCTATGACTGTTATTATTTAGAGGATCTTGGGGTTAATGCTTGATCCCCAGTGGTAATTAGTTGTACCCCAGCCAACTGGTTTCAGACTGTAGATGAGAAGTAATAAATGCAGAGACAAGACTATGATGTGAGCAAGCTGAACAGAGGGGGGAGAAGGCAATAATTCCTGCATGTATAATATCTGTATGTAAAACCCAATCTGATTGAAAGGTGACAGCGTCCCTCCTAGTATCCTTCCAGACAAGCTGTCCAGCTGACATGAGCAGGTACATGCTGCAAAGGGTGAAGAACTGGCTGAAGGGCAGAGCTCAAAGGGTTGCCATACATGAGGCTACATCTGGCTGGTGACCAGTGATCAGTGGTGCTCCTCAGGACTTAATTTTAGGGCCAGTACTGTTCAATATTTCTATCAGTGATCTGGATGGAGGAGTTGAATGCACTGTTGGTAAGTCTGCAGATGAAACCAAAGTGGGAGGTGCTGTTGGCTGTCTCAGCAGACAAGTGGCTTTGCAGGGGTATCTGGATAGATTGGAGCATTGGGCAATCACCAGTGGCATGAAACTGAACAAGTCTAAATGCTGGATTCAGCACCTGGGATGGAATAACACCAGACATGAGACTTAACTGGGAGAGGAGGGGCTGGAGAGCAGCCCTGCAGAAAGGGATCTGGGGGTGCTGGTTGTCAGGAGGTTTGGCAGGAGTCAGCAGTGTGTGCCTTGGCAGCCAGGAGGGCAAGTCTCATCCTGGGGTGCATCAAACACAGCATTAGCAGATGGTCAAAAGAGGCGATTATCCTGCTGTATTTAGCCCTGGTGCAGCCTTGAGTGCTGTGTGCAGTTCAATTTAAGAAGGATTTGGAGGTACTTGAATGCATCCAGAGAAGGGCACCAAAGCTGAGGAGGGGGCTGGTAGGAATGTCCTCTGATGAGTGGCTGGGGGCACTGGGCTTGTCTGGTTTGTAGAGAAGGAAGCTGAGGGGTGACCTCACTGCTCCCTACATCTTCCTGAGGAGGAGAAGTGGTCTCCAAAGTGTCCAACCACCAGTGGATAAAGAACACACGAGCACTGAAGTCTAGTCCTGCCAGGATCCTGGGGGTGCTCACAGGCCTCAGTGGCTGGGACTGGCCTCCCCTGGGACCCCCATCCCCACCATCTCCTGCCAAGGGCCCAGAGGNTGGTTGTCAGGAGGTTTGGCAGGAGTCAGCAGTGTGTGCCTTGGCAGCCAGGAGGGCAAGTCTCATCCTGGGGTGCATCAAACACAGCATTAGCAGATGGTCAAAAGAGGCGATTATCCTGCTGTATTTAGCCCTGGTGCAGCCTTGAGTGCTGTGTGCAGTTCAATTTAAGAAGGATTTGGAGGTACTTGAATGCATCCAGAGAAGGGCACCAAAGCTGAGGAGGGGGCTGGTAGGAATGTCCTCTGATGAGTGGCTGGGGGCACTGGGCTTGTCTGGTTTGTAGAGAAGGAAGCTGAGGGGTGACCTCACTGCTCCCTACATCTTCCTGAGGAGGAGAAGTGGTCTCCAAAGTGTCCAACCACCAGTGGATAAAGAACACACGAGCACTGAAGTCTAGTCCTGCCAGGATCCTGGGGGTGCTCACAGGCCTCAGTGGCTGGGACTGGCCTCCCCTGGGACCCCCACCCCCACCATCTCCTGCCAAGGGCCCAGAGGACATGTCCCAGCTCAGCCTGGGACCTTCATTCCCTGCCTGAGCCCTGCTGTAGGTGTGCCCATCTCTGTCCCTGTCTCCTGGGTGGGTCTGGGACCTGCACTGTGGAGCTGCTCTCCGGAGTGAAGCCCTCAGACCTGAGTCAAACCTTGTCATGCAGAATGCTGGGTGTAACATGGCATAACTCTCCTGCTTCTCCTCCTCCGCCTTCTCCCTCTTCCTCTCACTATCCCTTTCTTCCTCTCTTCTCCTCTCCTTTCTTCTCTATCTTATCAAGCAAGGAAGGTAATATCAGGACTTGGAAGTTGATCAACAGTGACATCTCATTTCCATGTTTTCTAATTAACATCAGGATGGCTTAGGTTTGGCAGGTTTTATGCATTTCGGGGTGAAGTTGCTTGCTTTTGGGTGGTTGCATTGGTGGGGAATTTGCTGTTGGACGTTCTGTTGGTGTAGAGACTGGGGATCTGATCTGGCAGCTTGCAATCCCATTTACACCTGTGAATAAAGAAACAACATTCTCCATACCAAAGGCTTTACTATCAGTATAAATGAAACATCACAGGCAAGTAATTTCATATCCAGGAGGTTTTTTTTTTTTTTTTTTTTTTTTCCTCTTCTGAAGCTGGAGTTCCATTTAATAATAAGGGCTGTCACCTTTTTATCTGAACTACTATGCATTTTAAATATTAATTCATGCAGTTTTATTTTTAGATTAAAATAAAGCTTTCCTATATGTTGTTGGGGGTTTTTTGACATATGTGAATCAGGTCTTAATATTCATATTAGGTTGTCTCAGTTGCTTGCATGATATTAAGAGTTGTAGTTTACATTCTGTTAGTCACCCTTGGCTGCTTTGTCTTCACTAGGCACAGACCAAGAACTCTCTCTCACCAGAGGTGTCTCCGAGGGAGGGTCCAGGGTCTGCTAGACACGAATTGTTATTCTTCACTGCTTTCTAAATATGAGTTGTGGGAGGCAGGGAGTGAGGGAGGGAAGAGCTAAATGAGACGACCAGTGGTCTGTGCAAAGCTGAGAGACATGAGACTCAGGATCAAGTCTCAGGTATGCTACAGAATTCCTTCATGAGCTTTTAAAATCAGCTTTAGCTATGCTTACCAGATAACTTGCAATGCTGTGGAAATATTCCCAAGGTAGTTAGGCGCCAAGAAGAGGGATGCTATTCACACAGCACTCCATTTAGGCTACTTAACCCCCTAACTGATAAGCTGAGTATCTTCCAGGCTTGAGTATCCTCAGAGCTGCACTGTATTTGTAAACATCCCTACTCCATGTTTTAGCCTTCTTCTATGAAATCCTCCTTTCCTGATCACACATTTTTGACGAATTGCAAGGAGAGGTGCTATTTCTCACGCTTTGTTTGGATGGCACCTAACAATGGATGTCATAATCTCTACCCAACAGTGTGGTACAAATAAACAGAAGGAGTGATCTGCTATTATTTGCTTGTACTGCTCTATCAGACAGAGATAGCAAGCCAATTTTACACCCTTCAGAGTGAAAACATACATAAGCCTGTGGGTAGAATGATAAGATTGTAGATTGGATTAATCTTTCAAGAAGGATAGCAGGATCTGTATCACCTATCAGACATCTGAAGTGGTCTGGATGAACTGTTTTGTTCCAGCAGTGAGACAGATTAAAGGCAAAAAAAAAAGAAGGAAAACCAGACAGAATATCACTTAGCGAAACAGTGACCACCACCAAGTCACACCCCAGTGGCTGTAGCTATCTTTCCCCAGAGCACCTGGCTGGCCTGTAAGGCTTTCCATTACAAGTTGTCACAAGGTGGTGTGAGGGCCAATGTCCCTGCATGCCCAAGGAACCTCTGCAGGCTGGCATTTCCTAACAAGGGAACAAGGCAACCTGTGCTGCCTTTTCAGTGATTTCTGCCTCCAGCTTGCTAATGAGTGCTTTCCTCCCTCCAAAAGCTACCTGGCTCCCTCTGTCTGTTTTTAGCAGTCTGCAGTTACTCTCATTTTGTTCCAAAGGATGCACAAGTGTGACAATCTGAAGCTGGTTCAGAAGCTTGCGTGGCAACCCACCCTGGCTGTCCTGCACCTTGTCCTCCCCCTCTCTACTTGTGGTGCTGTCTACCAAGTGTTTCACCACTACTGAATCACAAACACAATGGCAAATAAAGCAGAAAGGCAAGAGATAAAGTGCTTGCCTTCTCTGTGTTGAGCCGTACAGCCTAACAGCTGGCATAGCATATTCCCAGAAGCCAGCTACCCTCCCAGCCATAAATTGCATGGCACTCTACACCTAGTGTTCTGAGGCATGCTTAGGTTTTATTTACAAGATTTTGATCTTATTTTTGGCTCTTCTGAATCATAACCTGAATATTGCAGTTATACTATGGATCCAAGGGTCACAAGGGCATGCTACAATTATGAAAGATTAATGAGATACTTCATTAACCTTTGCACTTTTGACTGCTCGGAAATATGTGTGTTATTTTAAAGAAGAAGAAGGGGGGGAAAAGTCTTAGTAAAAGGAAGCAAAATACTTTGGTGTTATTAGAACACTTTTGTGCCAGAATTTAGCACTGCCTTTTTTTTTTTTTAATAACTTTATCTTCTCTGTCTGCTCATACCTTGCACTAGTCTCTTTCCCCTGTTTTTTCCTTTCTCTCCAGGCCTGCTCTCTCATCGCCCTGAAGAAAGCAATGATCTTCTTAGTGGTAGAGGGCCATCTTACCAACAAACCACTCAAAATTCAGGGAAGTTTGTAGTCTCATGACTGCGGTTTTCATCTTCTTTCATTTTGTGACAGTTTTCTAACACCTCCCATGATTTAATGGTGATTTTAGAGGCAAGTTTATTGTAGGTAAAAGGAGGAAGGTAACTTCCTATTCATGTAGCTGCTTTATGACTACTCTAAAGAAGTATAAAAACAACTCTAAAACACATATCTAAGAAAGGAAAGGTTTGCTTTCTGAGACTAAGTATTCTGTATAGCAGGACAGTTTTAAAGTATGCTAGAAATTTGTTTCTGTGCTGTAGTGAAGAAAATTAGTAAATAAGAAAAATCACAATAATTATAACTTTGGTCAAGCAGCCATTTTGATGTGTTCAGATTTTGCCTTAGATAACTCATTACCTAGGTCTTGATTTGCTATTTTTTTTGGTCATACTGTACTTGGAATTTTTATAGGAATTAGAATTCAGTGGATTAAGCACTGTACACAACATTTTCCCACAGTGCTAAATTGCTTTTTGAGTCTCTTAAATCTCATTGAAGTCCAGTAAGCCTGAGATTCCTGAATTGTTTAGGCGTTCTTAAAGCTCTCTTTTAGTTTATTCTCTTTAGGGGTTACAGCCCTAACTAGAAAAGCTAATAGTTTAAAATTAGACAAGATAGTGAAATAATTGATGTGAGCTTGATTTCATGGAGTGGGAAAAGTCAAAGATATATTAAAGAAGGTTTCACACATGTCTAAGTGCATCATGTAAAGCTAACATACATCTTTTCCTACCCTTCTTCCTTTAATTCCAAGATTTAGTGGTTTGTCCATGTCCATGCTTGAACTGGACAACAGGCACCAGTCTGAACTCTTGCTGCCACAGTTCCTGCTGATGTAATCTCAAGCTGGTCCACCTCATCTCCACAGTCACTTTATTGTCTAAGAAAACATCCAACATCATGTCCAAAGCAAGCTCTTTTACCTCTGCAAAACTGTGAACTTTGCCTTTTTTATTTGTCTGTGGGATCCCCTGTCCTCACTGGGGTTGTGTCAGTAACACATTCTGCTTTTATGAGACTTGCTCTTTTCCTCCTATAAAACAAAAGTGAAGGAGGAGACACTAGTGACCTGTGACTCCAGAATATTGCTCTGTGCGTGTTCTAATGAACCTGCTTCTGGATGGAGAGAGATGGGACTTGGGAAATGCTGAGGAACCACTCCCAGAAGAAAATGATTTGCCACTGGATGGGCATTGGGTGTAAATCAGTGTCCTTAAATTTCACACCTGTAACAAGCTCCTAGCCCATCCACTCTAACTCAGCTAATGCTCAATTGTCACATCCTAGAGGTTTTCTTTGAATTTTTTTTGTTTGTTTTTGGACAGAGAGGCTCTTAAATAAGTAAAAACAAGTTTTAAGGCTGAGGTACTAGTTGGTGATACCCAGTTAAGCTTGCATCACTTTCACCAAAGACTATGGGTGAAATTCTGGCCTCACAGAAATTACTGCATAAAACTCCCATGAGGGAGGCTAAGATCTTGTCCCATAAGAACATACAAAGGTCAACAGCTTAGCAGCCTTTTCATTTGCCAAAAGAAGGCCCAAATCTTTAATTTCATTCAAAATTTGCACCTATAGATAGATTAGTAATTTAGCTAATACCTAAAACATGTAACATATTTTTGCTGTCTGACAAAGAATCCTGGAGTCTGGAGAAAGGCTAATGCAGTTGAACAGTAACAAATTATTTATAAATGAGCATCAGGCCTTGTGTTGCCTTGCCAAGGCCTGCTTGGAAATGCCCATCAATCACCTTTAACTGGTGCGCCTAATCTCTCACTTCAATTTAAGAGCCTTTTTCATCCTTTTTTTCCCGTAAATATACCTTTTTTTCCCTCCTTACAGAGGAACTGGTGAAGGTCAAACATCAGTCCCTCTTTTTATACTGGACAATTTAAAGTCTGTAACGATGAACTCTATATTGAACGCTTGTCTTAGTTCAAGATGTTTCTAACTTGGGCTTTTCATAAACTGTTATTGATCTCCACCTCCAAACCAGTAAATCCTTTCGTGTAGTAATTCCATAAATACAGCAGAGTTGGGAAGGCTTTGAATCTTCATTTGATCAAAAAGTTCCAAATCTCTCAGATAAATCTATAGCTCTCAGTGGCAGCTTTGAAGATGTTCAATCATCTTTCCTTGGACACTAAATAAAATGCCTTGAGTTTATGTTTAATTTTTTGCTATGCTTCCATGACATCTGTCTTAATTTTATTGTCCTCAGGTGACTGTTAATTCAATAGAGTTTGCATTTATCATTATGAGAAAGAGGTTATCCACTTAATAAATTTAACTAACTCTTTTTCTCTTCTTTTAATTTATGGTCACAGACAGATATTTCAGGAGGATGGAGGGGGTAGAATAATTACCTGAGTCTGCCTAATGTCTTCCTGTAAAGTTCTTTAAAAACTGGCTTAGTAAAATCTAATCCCTTTTAATTTGGAATATTTATAATAAAGGCCATTGGAATTTCCCTTGAAAATATTTGGATTGGGTGAAATTAACTTCTTACAGGCACAAAAAGAGGCAGCACTGGCTACTAACTTAGATGTAGGGTATGAAACTGATTGCCAAGCGCTCTTCTTGGCTCCTTGTTCTTTAGCTGCTTGGCAATGTGGAAAAAGTAGCTGCCTCAACAACTATAGCTGGAGTTACTTCTTAAATTAGGTAATACATGCCTGTATTCTGTCTGTAATCTGCATATCTGTACTGGTAACATAGTTGTCCTGCTACATGGAGTATGTTCTTTCTTTGCTCTATAAGGTGTGGAAACAACATTACAGAGATGAAGATAGGGGTTTTTTTTCTGCAGAAATGAACTGTCGTCAGATTCAGAATAGATCTCTTTTATTGCACATCTTTTTATCATGTACTACAACAAATGTTCAAAAACATCATGCAAAATATCTCCAAATGCCATGTACAAATCAAAAACTCCTTACTCTATTAGGCATTAAAAACATCTATTCATTAGTGATGCTAGTTTTATGGCATTTTATAACTTTCCCTACTTCTGAGGCCTCGCCTGTGTTCAACAAAAAATATTCTCCTGTTTCTGTCCTGCAGAGACAATCTTATGCCTGTCTCTCTCTGTTCTATAGGCAGTGTCATAATCTGAAAGATATAATCTGAGTAAAATTCAGAGGAGCTGTTTTTAGGTTGAATGTGACTTTGAAGTTTGCGACTTCTGTTTCACACCCAGAGACTGTTTCACACCCAGAGAAAGAAGATTTGTGTCTGAAAGTTTGTCTTCTCATTTTTTGTCAAAATCTCTAACCTTTTCCTTCCAGCCTTGACTTCATTATACATTAGCATATCACAGCTACTGCAATACTACTACTGTCAAAAGAAGACAATAACTGAAGACTGACTTGAAAAAATAAAGTTGCCCTTGCAGGGCTGTAGATCTGAATTGTTTATCGTTCCTTTAGAGAAGACCATTAGGTTTTTGGTTTCATCTAATTCATTCCTGGCCATATGTTTTTCCTTCTGATATTCCTGTAGTCTCCCAAGACTTTCTCTGATTTTAAGAAAGCAGTTTGCTGGCCAGATAAAACAAGGCCACAGCTACACTTAGCTAAATCAAGGCCTTGTTATGATTTTGCAATTTCTTTCCCAGGGGCTTTCACTTTAAAATTCCTCTCAGTTTATCAAACAATCCCTAATTGCTCTTTAACATCCAGTTAAGTTTAATGCTTTGTATATTTTGTATTCAAACAAAAAAGTTTTGTTGATCATTTCTGCTAATTATGAAGCTCTGCTTTTTCCCTTCTTCCTTATCCCCAAATGTGAGGTGAATGCAACCAAGAAATTCTTTTATCACAAGCAATAAAGTCAGTGGTTATTAAATAGTAGTCTATCATTTGCATTGGCTTTGTTGCACTTTTAATGAAAAGCATGATAAAAGAAGTGCATAGGAACACAAAATAAATGTTTTAGGGTAGCAGTTCTGCCTTGTAAAGGTTTGCAGATCCCTGAGCTTGATCGCAGAGAAAGTACAGCATTTTTGTTATGGTGCCATGTTGGGTCTGGCAAATGTTCATAATGTTTGAAAACAGTGATCAGCTACTAAAATTTCTTTCAGGATATGCTTGTGTTTATTAAAAAAAAAAATGCATCCTCTTTGTCCATTAACTGTCCTTCCCCCCAACAAAAAAAAAAGCATTTTTACATTTTTCCTGTAAACTAAAGTAATATATACACACACACACACCAGATATATATAGCAGGTATTTGGAATGTCATTTGAGCCTGCAAAATCTAGGCAGGAAAGGAGCCAGACTATGCTTCCAAACTTTTTAAATATGTCATCACATTTGTGAAGGACTGGTGTTGCACCAGAGAGACTAGCAGTAGAATTTAAAAGACTGGATCCAAGAAAGGTAACAAAGGATGATTTGAAGGACTGCATTTATAGTAAACACAGTGCTGTTGAATCAAGATGTGCCAATGAACAGTATATGTGACCACCAGCTCTCTAACACTTTGCTTACATCCAGCACCCTCACCATATTAATCTGATGGAAAACATGCTCTTAAAACCAGACAATATGCCAGAAACTGACCAAAAAAAAAATTGGATAAAGTGGGTCAAATTTGACATTCATTTGGCAGATAACAACACCTGCTGTTCATCTGTCTGCATTGAAAGAGCTGGCCAGCTTGCAGTTCATCAGCATTGCTTTTGTTCAGGGTCTACCTTATGAATGACTGCCTGTTAAGTTCCAGGTGAGTGCCTTCTTCCATTTCTTTTTAAAAGGGAAAGGAGATACTCAAAATAAACTCATGAGAGATGAAAACTAATTGGAAAATAACACTCCTCCTGAAATAGTCCTACAGCCATTTTAACTGAGAGTACAGTTGGATAGTGCTGTACATCACATTTGGCTTACTTGATGTTTATGTGACTTGATTTCTTTTTTATTCTCTGCTTATACATGGAGCCTAGTACAAAGTGGAAATCCATTAACTCTTCTACACTAAAGAAACACACACAGAACACCAAACCCAAGAAAATTAGAAGATTCCCTGGGCTGACTTGCAGTATGGCTACCATGGACCGAGACAGGGATAACACCCTGGGAAACTGGTATGAGCCATAACCCATCAGAAAATACATAGAATAGAATCATAGAATAATTAAGCTTGGAAAAGGCTTTCAAGATCATTGAATCCAACCTTTGACCAAATATCACTATGCCTAGAAAGCCGTATCACCAAGTGCCATATCTACTCGTTATTTGAACACCTCCAAGCATGGTGACTCCACCACTTCCGAGGCTTAACCACTCTTTCCCTGAAGAAATTTTTCAAAATATCCAACCTGAACCTCCCTTGGTGCAACTGAAGGACATTTCCCCTTGTTCTGTTGCTGGCTGCCTGGGAGAAGAGACCAAGCCCCCGCTTACTACAACCTCCTTTCAGGAAGCTGTAGAGAGAGATAGAGATAAGATCTCCTCTGAGCCTCCTTCTGTCAAGGCTAAACAATCCCAGCTCCGTCAGCCACTCATCTGAGGACTTATGTTCCAGACCCTTCACCACCTCTGTTGCCCTTCTCTGGACACACTCCAGCACCTCAACGTCTTTACTGTAGTGAGAGGTCCAGAACTTGAAGTACTTAAGGTATGGCCTCACCACTGCCAAGTACAGGGGAATGATCACTTCCCTGGTCCTCCTGGCCACACTATTGCTGATACAGGCCAGTGCCATTGGCCTTCTTGGCCACCTGGGTACACTCTGGCTCATGTTGAATCACTGTCAACCAGCAGCCCCAGGTCCCTTCCCGCTGGGCAGCTTCCCAACCACTCTTCCCCCAGCCTGTAGTGCTGCCTGGGGTTGTTGTGATCCAAGCACAGGACCCGGCAATTCACCTAACTGAACCTCATACTGTTGGCTTCAGCCCATCGATCCAGCCTGTCCAGATCGCTCTGTAGAGCCTTCCTGCCCTCCAGCTGATCAACTTGGTGTCATCTGTATGTATGGCCAAGCAATAAATATACAGCTATCAGTAGTAATTTCCTGAAGGCAATGGTTTCTCTGTGTGGAAACTGGTGTGCATTTCAGTTTTGGTATAAAGCCACTGCATCTTAAGGTATTGCTTAAACCAAGGTGTAGATAACTTCCCTGATTTTGAAAAGGGGTAGATCTATTATGCTGGACCTCATCTAATAATATTAAACTGTCCAAAAAAAGGGCTTCCCCAGTGAAGTTGAAGCTACTTATTTATTACTATTTGCCATGGAAAATGTCACTGACAACAGATGTATTCCTTCAACGTACTTCTCTAAAGTGGCTAGTGCTACAAAACTGTTTTGTCAAAGAGAAAAAGACCTGCTGTCCTTTGACTTTCTCAAGTCTTGCTTGATGGCTTTTGATACATGGTCACATTAAGACCCTGTGCTTTATGCCACCAATATATTTTCAAAATTCAGTCAGTATGCCTTTATGATTTGCACCTTCCTTTCGTGTTTCAATGTGAAGAGTTCAGGTCTTGCAGTTTCAAGGTTGCAGCCCTTAAAATTTACCCTCCTCAAAAAGAGTCTTGCCAAGTGTCAGAGATCTAGAGTTAGAAGTAAACAGAGCTGACAGGACCATTTAACTTCTATTCTTATGTATTCCTCCAGTAATAATACAAGGATGACATAAGAATCCAGAATCCATTATCCATTTCCTCTCCTGACATAATTTAGCTAGTTAATACAGAACTGATTTATTGCTGAAAAAAATCTGTGATATTCAATCATATACTTTTACTGTTAATCTTGTGTTTAGTAAGCTGTTTTTCTGTCATTTTCCACTTTACACCTAGAGTTTTCTACATATTTTCCAATTTCAGAGGCACTTTTCTGGATGGGTAGACCCCTTAGAAATATGAAGTCCCTGCAAACTTTGTGGTGAGAGGATACTGGGAAGGAGAAATAAGATAATTGTGTGATTTTGTACTAACAGTGAGTCCACATAGAAGGTTATCCATGAATCCACAGAAAACAGGGATTTACTCTTTCTGATATTCAGAAACTAGTTTAAATTTTTCTTTTCTGGTGTCCGTGTTCATGACTGGGAATAAACTGCACTCACAGTTAATCTTTTCCAGGTACGTGCATGCTATCAAATTGTTGTCACTACACAGTGCACACTTGGTTCTCCTAGCAGTCTGCACTGAACATATTTCTTCAGTCTTTTATCGCTTTAGTTGCCCTCATTGGTTTCTTTCTGATTTATATCATATTTTGGGTCGAAGCCAGTGCTTTTCCACCAGCACCAACTTGACTTACAAAATAAATCTTGGCATAATAGAAACTAAGGTAATGGCAGCACCAGAGTGGTGTGTACAAATGCAGGCCTGGCCTCGCAGAGTTGATGTAAAATAGTGCTGCTATTGCTCCCTTGATTCCTCACTGGGTAATGCTACTGTTTATGCATTTCAAAACAGCAATCACCTCTTTTTGCAGCAGTATCTTCACACTTCATGCTTGTCTGGAGTTAATGGGCTCAGGCTGTATTGGGATCTCTTGATTAAGCTTTGGTATGGTGAAACACTTCAGGTGTACTATGTTCGATCACAGCCCCAGCCTGCACAACAGAACCTCTCTCTTTCCCCAGCGAAGCACCTTGAGCATATGGTTGGGGGTTTTTTTTCTAGCGTTTGCTGCAGTTTAGCTGCCTCCTTGGCAGTTTAACTGCTCATCTTAGCGTGTCTTAGGCTATTTAGGCCAAACAGCCCAATCTGGTTGTCCACAGTTAGATATTTAAAGCATTAACCAAGCACTAAACAAGTAGACTGACTTTTATTTGATTTTTTCCCCCTCAGTTTGTTTAAAATCAGTGGGATTCCTGAGTGCTTGAGAAGTCTGAATATCACATCACTTTTGGGGCATATAAAGTTTAAGACTAAAGTGTTGATATTGTCATTAAGTAGGATTTAGGAAAAGTAAGCTCCTCTGCTGCATGTCCTCAGCAGGGGCAGTGGGAAAAGAGAACCTGAATGAAGCAAAAAACAAGGCAAATCCATTCCTGTTTGTTTACCTTATGTTACACCACACTGCTGTAAAAATCTGGGCTCAGGAACGTTGTAACTCAGCTGATTTATAATGGCCAAGGAAGTTGCCATCCATCAGCTAAGTCAGTGGGCATAGACTTAGCCAATGCCGAATACAGAAATCATCTCTCTCGGACTACTTCACTGCCTCGGTCAAGGTAGATGGAGAAAGGGCTACCACAGCTCAGCTACTTCTGAACACCAAGTAGAACTTGACTTTAGCAAAATTTCAATTATTACTGTGTTCCTGGAGTACCAGAGAAGAAAAATGGTTTTAATTGCTTCCCCGGTTGGACTGATGAGACTTCTCTTATGTAACTGGTAAGTAATCTCTTACTTCCTAAGAGAAGGATTATGTCCCTAGAAGGATGACTCCTGCTGGAGCTAGCAGAGGTAGCTAATTCAAAGACATCACTCTAAGGTACAAGTCTGCCAGTTTGAAGTTCACCAGCAGAAATATGCTGACATAGTTATTCCTTACAGGATGTATTAATCATTGCTATGTCTAATGTAATTAACTGTCTGAAGTGGGGGTTTTTTTGTAAAAACTGTCCATATTTATATTTTTAAATATTTTATTTATATATATATATGTTGCTGTTGAGTTCAGAGGTGGCTATGTAGCAACATAATTTCAGGCAGGCAAAGAGAGGTTCTTTACTGAGAGAACGGGCTTCTTATATATGTTAGCTAACACAAGTAGAAAGAAGGTCATAGGTCCATTAGATGGACACCCCTCATAACCATTGGTCAGTTAATTAATTGTGACCAATAACACCTGCAAAAGATAGTTTACAAAACATACAACACCTGCAAGGGATAGCTTATGAAACATACAAAATAGTTTACATACTTCTCTTGGTTCCCAACTCCCTGCCGTGAGAGAGAAAAGCTTTTCTCACAACTTGCTAGAAGCTGGAGTTTTCTCTCTGATTGAGCTTTTCAGCATCCACATACAGAGATATACATATATATATATATATATTTGACATGTAGTGTGCACACAGCAAAAACTGATTTGTTTATATGTATGGTCTGTGTGTAAAATCTTACTTTTTTCCCTTGAAGGAATATAAGCAACTTTCTACCACCCTAAACATTTTGTCTGGAAATTTAAGTGGATGCTTCCCAAGGGCTGCCTTTCCTTTGAAACAAACTTCCAGTCCAAACTGGATCTGCTATGAGGGGTCACCTCTTGGTGATTCAATGCAGTGCTTCATAGATGGAATATGCCTGGTAAGCTACAACTCCCATGTAGCTTAACAAAACAGAAATCTTCATTTTCTTGAAACACCCAAATGTTTTCCATCTTCTAGGTACTGCCCATAACAATATAGCTTTTTGTAAATGAAATGCAAGTCCTGGATAGAAGATAACTCAGGAGAGCCATACGCTAAGTTTTCAGTTACAGAGTGTGCTTTTCTAGCACAATGTACCTTACAATCCGTGGTCACTTTTTAAGCAAGTAATTAAACATTACTGTGAAGTATGTAAGAAAAATTATACCCATTTAACAGATGTCTGAATGGAAACAAAACAAAGCAGTAGCTGGTAGTCCCCGGGAGAGCCAGAACACTACACTCATTTCCAGCTCCTGTATCTTAGCTTCTTTCATAGCATTGCATATTGTCTTCCAACTGCAATTTTCACAATTATTCCTCAGTAGATCAACTTTCTTTGAACTACAGCATTTGAGCAGATGTTTTAATTCATCCACATCACCTCAACAAGCAGATGCTCATTGTCCTTGGAGACTGTTTCTCTGAAATTGCTGGTTTTGCCTTGGACAGTGATCTCAGGAACATTCTGGTGGTCCTGTGAAAGAGCTCAAAGCATTCAGCATTGCTGCATTGCTAAAACAAGTTTTCTACTCAGGACTGGTGAAGAAGAAGCCTTTGCAAAATAGTTCCTGGTGGTAACTAACTGTTGTATTATCCAAAATGCCTTGTTGCTAAACATTGTGGTGTCTTATTTTGGTCATGGCTCAGATATTTTATAATGCAGTAGGCTGCCTTTCAAGAAGAATAAGCCTGGATTTTTTTTCTTTCATATTTCTTTATCCTGTGTTTTATAATCCAATTCTACTGTAAGAATCTGCTGATAAAGCTTGCTTTTTCTTTTTTTTTTTTTTTTGGTAATTTTGTGGGACAGCTATTTTAACACCTATTGTTAGAGGCTTACTTACCAAAAAAAGAATCATCATTAATGGTTAAAGCCTTGAACTAGAAGCTGTTCTTATTTGCATTATTGTAACACACTCAGGTCCCTTAAGAGATTTTGCACTGGCCTTCGTACTACACTAAGATATTATAGACAAACAGTAAGATGCCATTTACCATTCCTATCCCTGAAGAGCCCTCAACCTTCTTGTTAGTTGCCTGACTTGTATGCTCATTACTTTTTCTTCTTTCCCTCTCATCCATATGCAGTTTATTCTTTTTTCTAT
>WEIT01032521.1:15400-30498 GCA_013389985.1 Dryoscopus gambensis
ATACTTTGGCAGCATGAGTTCTCAGCTGTGTTAATAATAGTCCATGCAGTCAGTCTCTGATGTTCTTCTGGAGATGCAGAAAGGTAAGGAGCTGGTTTTGTAGAAGAACAAGTGTTAGATGGAGAATCACCCCACTGGTATTTATGTCAAGGATTTTGGTTTAAACTCAAAATGTATTCACAATAGGTGGCATAAAGGGAGTAGCAGCCTTTGGGTGCCGATGTTTGCATTCAGCGTAAGAGGCTCTGCTTGATTGTTGTTTCTCCTGTGTCTGAAAGTGCTCACCCCTACCATTAGGCATGATATTCCTCAGGCTAGTGACCGCTCCCATGATGACATCCAAAGGTAATACTTAGACATAGTCTGTAATAATGGGTCACTGTAGCTAATTGTCACTCTTTCTACAAAGCATTGAGAAAGCCTCTCTTTGAATTAACACTGTTCTGCTTTAGGACTTGAATGAAATTATATTTTAAAAAAAAAGAGTTTTCGCTATATGCAGTGCATGCCAGCTTTGCTTTNTTGCTTTTAAAATTACAAAATTTAACAGAGTATGTGGATCTATTTTCTCGGGAAATAGGGATTTTTATCATATTATTCATCCGGGATTTGCCTTACCCTGACATTTGTGATATAAGTTTTAAAGAAGTGTAAAAATTTAAAAAGGTAATTTTCTTGACCAAAAAAAATGTTTTTACTTCAATGCAAAGAAATGTAGATTGTTGCTTGCAAAATGTCTTCTAATAGATGGTCTAGCAGTTATATGGGTTAACGTATGCCTTTTTTGTTACTTTGTCATTTACATGCTGAACCTGTCTGAGTCTCGTTACTTTCCTTGTAACTTAAAGAACCGATGCCTTCATACTACCTTGTTAAAGCAAAGCATTAATAAAGTTTGTCCTGAAGACAAGGCAATGCCACTCCTGTGTTTATTCCCTTCTCACCATGCTGTGGTGCAGAGGTCATTTCAGTTGTCCATGAAGGACGTTTGGATGTGTCATCAGCAACACCTGCAGCCAGATCCTCACTAAAATTTGTCACTTGGCAGATTCTTGTAAGAACCAGATACCTCCTGGCAGGGGGGATTTTTAGAAGATTTTGAAGCTCAAATGGGAAAAAGTGTCTTGGCTGGTCCTATTGCTGAATAAGAGATGTTACAAAACCTGTCCTGTTGCAGTAAATCCCAGCATCTGTTATCTATCAAGGAATACTCCATATATATGCAATCCACAGGTATAATAGAGAATTATTTATGCTAGATATTATCTGTCCTTTCTACCACCACTTATTTTAAAAAGGGATAAGTAGAGGATACTTCAAAAATCACAAAAGTGGCTTTTTCTCTTCCCATGACACCAGCATAGGTGAAACTGTGTGTACTGACCCAGCCTTACTCTTCTCAGCCAAGGCTTTAATCATCAATAAGTGAAGTGAGGGGGCTGGCTGTGTGGGTTCAACACTCTCCAACAAATGGCTTCCTTCTCTGAAATTTCACCTTTCCTTGTGTGCAATCCTTGGACTGCCAAATGGAAGAGGACAAGGTACAGGAGCTGCATGGTAATGGGGAATGTCTGCCTTTTTGCTGGATGCAGGCCCCAAATGTATGTATGGCCTAAGCTAACCTGAGAGAGATAAATACCAACAATAGCTATGCTTCTCATTGGCTTCAGCTGTTTTCACTTTATCTCCAGAACTGTACAGTAGTTCAGTACAGTTCTGTACAGTTCTGTACAGAACTCCACAGTAGTGGAGGTACCTACTTTACCCATGCTGTAGCCTATTTCTGCTGCAACAGTGTGTATGTTTAAAGGGAGAACAAATAAATTGCCTCTTAGCCAGGAGAAAGTACTGTCTATCCTACCCTTCTTGACTAGCACAACACCAAGACGAAAACCTCCATGACTTTGGAATATGAAGAAGGGCATGTGTTTGAAGTGGCACAGATCCTCACAGAGATGGATGTTTTTCCAAATGATGTGGATTAGGAGAGTCTTCTTGACAGATTTTTAAACAAGCACTGAAAGGGAAGGTGTTAAAAGTGGTGGATTTGTGCCTGGGAAAGTCTTTTGTGGAGCTGATTACACTGGATGTCAATCTACGTCTACAGAAACAGAGGCCCAATTACCAATTTCCCTAATCAGCTTCTCAGAGAGAGTCTCCAAGAGAAATTAATTTACCTTTCAGGATTTCCATGTGAATCTCCTCAGAGGATCATGTGAATGCTTTAAATTTGCTTTGATTCCCCTCCTTAGCCCCCTCACACAGCAGCTTCCAAAGGGGTCATTATGACCTTGGTCTATTTGTAAGGTGAAAACTCTGCTTTGGGATTTTAATTAGTCTTGGTGTTGGGCTATTTTTCTCTTTTTTTTACTGAAGGAAAAGTGTCCAGAGACATTTAAATGCCCTAATTTCTCATTCCACTAGAATTATCAGCAACTCCTTAAAGTAAATGTCAAATCACTATTAATTGTTTCAGAATTCACTGATAAAATATTTATCATAAGGAATTCCTTCAGAAAAAAAAAAAGAAAACCGAAAAGATTCCTGATGAAAACACAGACAGTAGGGGAGGGAGAGGCTGCTCCATCTGGTGGCAGCTCAGGGCTCATGGTTTGGGGGGTACCTCTATTTGCATTACACAGGTGAAATTTTCCTCCAGTTTAACCCTGCTGAGCATCATCCACTGCTTGGTAGAAGAGCATAAGTCCATGCACTTGGTTGGTGCTGGAAAACGTGGTTGGCATTTGCCACTAGACACATGTCACCTATTAAAAATACTCACCAAGATCTTTCTGGTTTTCCCCAGGAAGAAATGAAACAAGCTTTTATAAACAATTTCCAGTGCAAGTCTGTGTAGCAGTGCTGCCACTGGCTGTTGCAAAAGCCAGAGAGCCTCTTTGGTCTGTGCTCTGTACTTCCAAGTCCTACTTATTTCACACCAATTTCCAGGCACCTGCTTGGTAGAAGTGTCCTTCTGGATGGGAAATGTAAGCTTAAATTATAAGATTTTAATATATTTTTAAACTGTATCCCAACACAAGTCAGGAAATCAGTTTTGAAATAAAAGCAGAAACAGAGAAGGAGAAATCAAATCACAAGACAGTTGAAACAAGCAGCAGATACCCACAAATCCAGAAGCACACAAATGGGCTTCATGAAATTAATCCTTCTCTGCGCAGTTACTCACAGCACCTGCACACCAGAGCCAGGTGTGTTTATTTTTTTCCGCAGGAAAGGGAAATGAGAGACCAGGTGCTGAGGAGACACTGATTACCTCTTTCACCCAGCTAAAGCAATTTTTATGCAGTATATATTCTGTATTTACTATAGACTATACATAGCAGATGGTGGGTAGTTAATGTATTTCAGACCATATAGTGTATATTACTATATAGGGTATGTATACTACACCTGATTTAATTAGATAAAATGCATGCTCTATAGAAAATGCATTAGATCAAACTTGGGTTTATATAATCCCTAAACACAGGTAAAAGCTGTAACATAAAGTCAGTATTTGCATACAAAGTAATTTGTATTATGTAAACTAAACCATCCAGATATCATCTAACATGGAGATAATATATACCAGCAGTCTACTACAAATACTGTGGTTTAGACCACATATTATAGATAACATATAAACTATATAATATTTAATATTCAATATGTATGTAGCTACATATACACTAACACAATAGTGGTATTTTGTCGGAGCGCAATCTCTTTTCCTTTGGCTCAAACGGGAGAGGGAGATCAGGCAAACGCGTCAAGAGCTATTTCATTATTTTATTCCAGCATCAGTCTCATAGATAGAATTGAGACACGGGAGAGGTTACATAGCTCATGTAGCCGCAGGCATCCGAAAACTTCCTGGTTACAGAGTGTTCTTAAAGGCTTTCTAGCCAATAACAAGCGTCTAAAGTTTATAGACAACTGGTTTAGCCTATCCTTATGCATACACGTACATCTTCTTTAAAACAATACTTGCTTGTATGCCTTATATAATAGCGTACAATATTCCATTATTAAGTTTTAACTTATTTATCTTGCTAAGCATATTTTTTGCTACTTCAAATCCTTTCTCAGCTAGACCTAGAGACTAACCATTGGTTTAGTGTCCTTGCTCTACTTTATAAGTGTATCTTCCTCTATCTTCTAGCTTGTACAGCAGATCCTAAATTCTTGTGCTTCATTTTCTGAAACCTGCTTTTTTCCCACACCTTAAGGGCCTTTTCACCTTTTTGTGTTTCCCACAGTATTTTATATAGGATAAGTGTAACTTGGGATATAGCTGCACACAACAGAACACTCTATATTATGTAGTATATTATGTAGTATATAATCCCTATGTTATAATGCTCCATAGTATACTACTCCTTTATACCATATACTGTATTTGTGTCATACGATATAGGAATTATATCATACTACACTGTTTGTCTAGTAAATGTCATTAGCAAGGTACAATACATTAAATAATGAAACATAATATAATAAATCTTTCCCCTTACTACTTACATAGTATTTACTGTAAACACAACACATATGTTTATATTACATGATGCATGATGCAGTAATTAAATAAGTTTTAGTATAGACTGTATCTGAGATCTCGTCTATATCTCTTGCACATTATGTTATTGTAGATTTTTTTTTGGCAGTATATCCATTTAAAAAAATTGAACAAAATTCTATCTAAAATGTGTTATGTAGGTTCTATCATGTCCCAAAGACAACTCCCAGGATAGCTATATATGCAATCCACATGTATAACATAGAATATGTAATAATGGACCCTAGACATTATTGAGGAACTTTATATCAGAACAATATTATGATGTGGGGTCAGGAGTCAGAGGTCAGAGAACAGGACTCTGTGGTGAAGTTGATTTCTACCATGAGCTAAAAACAGAAACTGAATTTTTAAAAATCATGGTAACAAGAAGCACTTCTGAGTGTTGTTTAGTTGCTGTTTCCAGTCAAGCCTAGTAAAAACTGTAAAAGAGAAAAAGTAGAGTTTAATTTCAGAAAAAAAAATTAAGGCTGCAATCCCCTCTGCTTTTACCCTGCCGTACAGTGGAAGGCTGACAAAACTTGTGATACAGAGAAAACATTCTGGTAGACCTGCACACTTGTTTCTTTTCCTGATGCAAAGGGGGCCCTGGATCATGTTTTGGTTGTTTTTTTCCACTTGACTATATTAATACACAATTGGATGTGGGGAAAACTTAAATTTTTTAGCCCAGTCAGCACCGCAGCTGCTCTGGAGCTTGAGCTAGCCAACCACTAATCCTATCTCAGAGCCAGCGGCTCTGAAAGAACAGCCATTGTCCAGTGTTCAGGCCAACATTTCAGTAGGATGCTGGAGAATTGGAGGGGGAGGAAGATGGGGATACAGCTGTGTGCTTGGGAAGGGGAGGCGATGGTAGACAGTGGCAGACAGAGACTTTGATCCAGCTATGGAGAGCATGTGACAGCCCCAGCAATGTGACCCCAAAGAGAAAAAAAAAAGCCCAAACAAAACAAAACAAAAATAAACAAAACAAACAAACACACACAAACACACACACACAAAAACACCAACCCTCCCCCCCCCCACCTACTTTTATTTAGCCATAAAGAGATATGGAGCTGTGAGCTGTGAGCAATGAAAATGCCTCCTGCTGTTTTAGCCTTGCTATGGATGGAGAGAACAGGACTGAGATAAAGCATTGCCTCTTTTGCTTCAGCAGAATTACCCAATTCATGAGGTTTTTTTTTTTTCTATTGGTGGAGACAACCTTCTAGACCTTCCCTGCAATGACTGGCCTTGTATGTCAAGCAAGGGAGACACCATAATTGAAACTACTTCTGCTAAAACTCTGACTTGCATTGCTGAACCCCAAGGCAAGGAAGACTTAAAGATGGGTTATGCTTTCAGGCTTGGTGCATTCCCAAAAATGTCTAAAAGAATAATAGTGCCATAGGAAAGCAGAAGTTCCCATGCAGAGTTAGGAAGGGGTTGTAGGCAGCAAATGCCTGTTTTGGTCCATCACTGCTACGGAGCACACCCCTATCTTAAACCCCCTATCCCCAGGGACCTGCTTGGAAGAGATGATGTCCCAAAGACATCTGCTTCTGTGATGCTGGGCTGCCACGATCCTCTGGTCCTCATCGTGAGCCTGAGACTGGTAGTTGGCACCTTGTTCAAGCCAATATGAAAAGAAGAGCCTATCTTGCAGACACTCGGTCGACACAACCCAGCACTCACTGTCTACAGTCAGCTTAAATGAAAACCAACCTTAAAGAAACCACTTGTTTCAGTTAAGGTGATGTCGCCTTGATGTTGGAGGCAGGAATGCAACATGACACACTTAGGATCATGCGCAACAGCCAACTTTATTGAATCCTCTTTTACTTTATATAGAGTTGAAGATCTGCACAGTCAATCCCTATTGGCTGAACCAGTTGCCACGCAGCCAACCAGCCAAGAGCTGCTCGCGTCCCCGGCAGCCTGGGCCTGCTCTCCAACAGTCTATACTGGTTGGGTTACATAACCTACTGGTCAAGGTACTTATATAAATTCAGTTATGTCTTAATTATTTCAGTTACAAAACAGGGAGTTATAAAATGGGATTAATTATTATTGTGAGGCCTCCAGGTCAGCTGTTGACTACCACAACAATTCCCCCTTTTTGTTTTTAAAATACATCTGTCATCCTGTCTGCAAGGTCCTTGGAGACAGGGTGACAAACACAGCACTACGGATGAAATATTCATAATAACAATGTTAAAAAACCTTGACCTTTCTACCCGACTTGACAGGCCCAGCCACTTTCAGTCAGTGATGTATCCCATTGTGTCATTGGCGATGCTGGAGTCATAAAATGGGATTGCCGGTGATACAAACTCTCAAGGTGCCATGCTGCAGGCTTAAAAGTTACAATTTTACAACTAGACTCGATGAACAAGAAATAATTCAACTAAATTGTTGAGCTCAGACAATTTAAATCAACAATTCAAGGAAACCAACTAACAGAAGAAACAATTTGTCTTAATTCGGTTTTTTGGTTAATGTCCTTAGATAAATAAGATTCCTTAAACAGACTTGCCATCACAAGAAATTCCAGTTCTCTGTGTGGCAGGTGTGCAAGTTGTTAAAGTCACTGCTCCTCGACGTCTGCTGGAGGATCATCACGAGGATGCTGTCTTTAGTCCTGAGCACGATATAGGACAGGACAGACACACCTGGCAGGTATCCACTGTGTTCCGGTGTCCATAGAGATGCTAGGTTGTTCAGGATGTAGACTGCTTTGGCTACTCTACTTTGTGGGGTCTCACCACACATTCCCCCTTTTTCCAAAATACATTTTAGAGTGTGTTTTAGTGTTCTGGCCCCAGGTTTCCAATCATCTGACATGGGCATGTCAGCTTTTTCTGCTGCCTCATAATTCCCACTCACGATACCGCTTTCTTTACCTGTCTCCAGACGCTGACTGGATCAAGAGTAGCTGTCAGCAGCGCAGCGATGGCGGCATTCTCTCTGGGTTCGGCAGAGGGGTGATGACTCTGGCTCTCTCTGTGGATATGTATCGGGTTTCTAGTCAGTGTCTTTTCCAGGGGCTGCTTTAACTCCTGTGGTGGCGGCGGCACACGCGCGACGGCGGCAGCTTTCAAAATCTCCGATTCACCAGCACTTCCGGGTTTGACATAGGCTTGATTCCCATGTGATGACGTGTCCCCAGGGTCTGCCCACGAGTTGCAGCCCTGGGCGGGCGCATCTAATGGAGGCAGGGTTGTAGGTGTGGTCTCGCAGCCTAGCCAATCTGCTCCAGGATAAGGCAGTCTGAGCGCATCTGTGGTGACGCAGGATGCATGCGACTCCAGCGCGTGCTGTTCGGATGGCTGCGTAGGCACACTTGGCGTCTCTCTGCAGCGGCTGGGCACAGCTTCATAGTGTCAAGGTATGGCTTTACTGCATCTGGGTAGGGTTTCGGTGTGATTGGCACGTTCCGTCACTGGTGCGTCCCAGCACAGGCAAGCGGTGCTACTCTGCGCAGTTGCGGGACACTTCCTGAGTGAGACGCCCTGGCGTAAGCTGGCGGAGCTGCCCCGCTTGGCTGCAGGATGTTCCTCTGGGGAAACGTCCCGGCACGAGCTGCTGGTGCCATCCCGCCTGGCTGTGGGACGTCTCTCAGGCGAGACGTCCCGGCACAAACTGGCGGAGCAACCTTGCACAGCCGCGAGGCACACCTCCCAGGAAATGTCCCAGCACGGAGCGGCAGCAGGATTTCTTGTGGTTGCTTCACCCATCCTTCTCTCTCGCATGCCCGTTGTGGTGTCCATGCCTCCAGCTGCTCCTCCCGGTGCCCTCTCCTCACTGCCAGCCTCAGTGGGAGGCACCCGCAGTGTCCCCATCACCGTCCTCGCGTTGCTCTCACTTTTTAATTGCCCCAGAAAAGCCACTATAAGCCTCCAAGGCTTTATCATACTGATGGCTGAATCATCTCCTATGGAGGCTGCTTCAATTAGAAACATACCCACCTGCTCCCATGTTTTTAAATCTAGAGCAGTTCCTTCAGTTATATATAGTTCATGCTTCTCAGACCATGTTAGCAGGGCCAGTAAAGCCTGCTCATTGTATCTTATCCCCTGTTTCTTTAAAAGAGGAATCCATACCTTAATGATGGGCTCTTGCTGTACTGAGGCCCACATTCCCATATTTTTCTTTCCCGGCAGAGTCTTCTGCTCTCAAAAAAGGAGGAGGGGGTCCGGACCCACACGTCTTTCTCCACCACCTTCCGCAGCTCTGTGCTGCACACAGCTATATCTGCTGCTCCGCTGGGAATTCACGGCTTTTTCTGCCATTCTCCGCCGCCCTACAGGCTGCCAGCAGCAATCCCCACTGCCCTGCGGCTATCCCCACCGCTCTGCGTTGCCCTACTGGCTGCAGGCAGCAATTCCCGCTGCCCTCTGCCTCCCCGCAATATCCATGGCGGCTTGCTGTATCATGTCAGGGTCACCAGATGTCACCTTGATGTTGGAGGCAGGAATGCAACATGACACACTTAGGATCATGCGCAACAGCCAACTTTATTGAATCCTCTTTTATTTCTATAGAGTGGAAGGTCCGTGTGATCCATCCCTATTGGCTGAACCAGTTGCCACACAGCCAACCAGCCAAGAGCTGCTTGCATCCCCAACAGCCTGGGCCTGCTCTCCAACAGTCTGTACTGGTCAAGGTACTTATATATTCAGTTATGTCTTAATTATTTCAGTTACGAAACAGGGAGTTATAAAATGGAATTAATTATTATTGTGAGGCCTTCAGGCCAGCTGTTGACCACCACAACGGGTGCAGCATACTAAAAAAAGATCCAACTGTATTATATTATTTACCTTGTTCTGCCTTTACAACCTGTCTGTAATGTAGGGCATGAAAAATCCAGGAAACTTAAGAGAGGTCAGGAGCAACCCTTGGTTCTGGTAAACCATAAACAAAGATGGCTGAAGTACTGTCAATCGTTAAACAAAGCACCTAAAGACACCCTTGCTATGAACAGGTCAAGCAGAAGCAGGTGTCCTTGGTAGCTGTGGAAAGGTACATCTTCATGCAAGACTATAGAAAGCAAAGAGATGCAGGGATTTGCAGCTCTAATATTAAACAAAGGGGGACAGAGTAGGGAAAGCAACACACAGAGCATAGGACACCAGTGAGCACCAGTTCTAGTGACCCAGGCCAGCATCACTCCCTCGCATGAGCCTTAACACAGCAGAGCTAAGAGAGGAGCAGCAAAAAGAGCAGTCCCAAAACCTGGATAAAATTACATCATTGCACACATCAGCTCTGGGCCTGCTAAGGGAGAAGACTGAGATGCTTGCATCCAGTAGAGGCAGTGATGGGATGGAAGAACACAAGAGAGACAAGGGCAAGATCTCAAAAAGCCAGGAGATGTTTCTTCTCTCCGACACTTCTTACACAGAAGAAGCCAAACAAGAATGTAGTGTATGACTGTATCCCTTTATATGCCTTATATCCACATAAATAACTAAAATTTGAAGGCGTTTATGCTAAATCCTGCTAAATTGTTTTCCTCACTGCTTCTGCAGAGCAGTCAGTGCCACAGGTTCTGTTGCCTGTCCAGAGGATGCATTTTTCGTTGTTGTTGCATTTAGCACCTTCCCACTTGTTGGGCATCTGCACCTTGGGCCACATTCATCATTTTTGGTAAGGGAGAACGACTTAAAAATGTCTTGTTTTTCCTTTGGGGTAAGGCGTCATACAGGCTCCAAGCATGAGAAGAGAAGGGCAAACAAATACAAATCATAGAAACAAAGAGAGTGCCTGGAAATTACAGTCAACCTTTGGAATTAGCACAGATTATACTGGGTACAAAATAGTGCTGTTGTCTGTGAAGATCTACCAAATGTCCTTGGCTAAAAAAGAAAAAAAAAGATAAATGGCAGGAATAAATGAAAAAAAAATATAAATAGTTAACAAGAAAAGTGAAATTGGTAGTCATCTCTTTTTCCCCTAGGGTGCCGTGTATCCTCCTCTGGTCACTGCTGCTGCCCCTCATCAAGACAAGCAGCAGAGCATAAATTAGGTGGAAGCACTCATGTCCTGGCTTTAACATATTCCCTATAAGTGAAGGTCACAACATGCAGTTCTCTTGGGTAAACTGCATTAGGTGGTGGGCAGGCACTTTTACAAGATATTTAATGCTAGTCACCAGGCAACGTGCAGTCAATCGCTCACTTCCCCTCCAGCAGGATGGGGGAGAAAACTGGAACTGTAAAAGTCAGAAAACTTGTGGATTGAGATAAGAACACTTTAATAAGGGAAGCAAAAACCATGCACACAAGCAAAGAAAAGTAAGAAATTCATTCACCACTTCCCATGGGCAGGCAGGTGGCCAGCAATCCACAGGAAAGAAGGGCTCCATAACATGTAATAATACTTTAGAAGGTCAGTACCATAACTCCAAACTGTCCCCTTTTTCAGCCCATTTTATATGCTGAGCATACGGTCCAGAATATCCCTTTGGTCTGTTGTGGTCAACTCTCCCATATCTGTCTCCTCTCAGTTCCTGAGACTTGTAAAGCTAAGTGCATTTCCACAGTAGGAAAGGGAAAAGATATTAAAATAATTACGGCTTTCTTTGAGTGACTGAGCATAAAGAGAGATTTTTAAAGAAAGGCATATTGAAAAAAACCCTCTGGATTCTGATCTCTGTCAGAGTCCTTCTGCTGCTTACTTAACCCATCCTGTACTGGGTGGGGGGCATGGCTGGCACGGTGACAGGAAGGCATTTTTCTTCCAAGGATAGACATCACATTCCCGCAGCATTCCTGACTGTCCCTCCCTGCCTCCTTCTCCTACATGGTTTCCTAGTCTCACAATAAACACATTGCCTCAAGCCCAGAAATATCCCCTCGATTAAAACCAACTTCCACCTGCAGCTAAATATCCTCAGTTTCCCCTCTAGGTCATGGGCTGCAGCAGCCAAGTACATCAGAGAAGACAGGCATCCATAAAAATCATCCTTTGAATCAGATTTTGCTGCCAAGAGGGGAGGACGTCAATTCAGGAGAATTTTAGGAAGTGAACCCGAAATTACTGTCCCAGATCGGCGAGAAACTCTTAATCTTGAGCATCAAAATAGTGGAGTCCATCTTACTGCTGCTATTAGGGCAAAGTTTGTATCAGTTAGGAAAGCTGACAGCCTCTGTATACTTCTGGTTTGTGTGTTTCTCAGTATTTCATATATTCAAGAGAGAATACTTGACCTCGAAGGGTGAGGGTGTGCAAGGAATGGTGCAAGCAAGTTTCATGTCCCTGCATACATATGCTAATGCTTGGGAGAAAGGCATGAGTTGGTGGTTTATTTATTGCCTTGCTTTTTACACACTTGTAATTTATTTATTTAATCTCATGATTTTCAGTTAAGCTTTTCATTTTTTCCAGGAATGCGGAGGGACCTGGACGGGATTAAGAAGGGCTGCGTCACATAGCAAATATGTCTTGGGCCAGTTTGCTACCTGCAATCCTCTACGGCACCACAAAATCACCAGCAAGAACTATATGGCTTTGCAAGACATCCTCCAACCTCTTTACACTGCACACATGAGTACATTTATCCCAGTTACCCCAAAGCCTTCATCCAAAATTAACAACATAGAGAGAGCTCCTTTTGTTCTTGGGTCTGGGTTGCACAAGGGTGAGATGGGTGGGACTGTGAAAAACATGTCTCTGAAAAAGAAGTTAAAAAATCCCACTCCAACCATGAAGAGGAGAATTTGGAATCACAAAATGAAGCCATGCATGGAGTTAGTTTTTAGCCTTCTTCCCTCACTGTGCCTTGCCACACCTTCTCCTCCAGGATGGGTTGGGGATAAATTGGATGGCTGATTTCATTAGCATCAAACTTCATTACTGAAAGCAGGTGATGGGAAGGGTAGAATAAATGTTTTAATTTGCCTAGTAATTTACCAAACAACTTCTTTCTCAACATGCATTGGTCCCTCATTTCCTACCTCTCTTTGCAGTGGTGGCCATGCAGGGACTCATTCCTGACCTGTGAACCTGCATGTCTTCAGTTCAACTCTCACCCCCTGCATCCACTACTTTTTTTTTTTTTCTTTTACTCCATTTTATTTTCTTTTATTTACATAAATCACCTCAGCCAATTCTCTAGCTCCATGAAGTGATGAAGAATCCTCCTACCACAATTTTTTTTGGCACAGAACATGGGAAAGATGTAGAGGGGTCAGAGTAACTCCACTGGAGGGTCTAGATCATCACATGTCCCTGCATTCAGGAAACAAGCCCCATGGAGTTAAGTCAGTATCAAACTGACATACAGGAGAAACCATGGTACATTAAGAGTCTGTTTTTCCCCCTGGCATTTGAGATGCAGATCAAAAAAATGTGTTCTGGAGCTGATTTCTGAGAAGTTTTTAGTCCAATATATATCAAGATTGAATCTCTCCCTGTGACATGTGGTCCAGGAAGGAGAAAAACTGCCCACACAACACCAGCAGAGAAACATCCCCCAGTCACCCTGAGGAAGAGAGAAAGTGAAGACAAATGGCACAAACAAATTTTAAAAATAAATACGGCCATGTTGCAGAGAACACTCATTTGGATATAATTAATGGGGATCTACGGAGACCTTTAGCTATTTGCAATGAAAATGGGAAACATGCCTCAGAAAGTACACCAGGAATGCTATGGGAGCACTTGTGTGCAAGAAGTGTGATAGCACTTCTCACCACTGCACCCAGGAGCTGTGTGCTCCACAGACTCCCATGCTGCACCCTTCCTGCCTTATGCTGGATGCACTTTTTCTGTGCTGGATGATTTATCTCCTTGCCTCGGAGTAAAAAAAACACATTTGTGTGCTTTGGTGTTTCTGGAAGGGGAAGGAAACATTTTCAAACTGAAGAAAGCCAGAGAATTCGCAGGTATTTACTGAGCTTACAAGTCATGCACTCCAGAGTACTGTGTGTGAAATTATTTTTCATTAGTGCTCAACTGTGCTTTGTCCTTGCAAAAAAACACCTGAGGAATCTGTGACTAAACACGCACTGCTAAGTGGTATTAAATTACAGGAATTAAATTGACCCCAGCACAACCGAGTGCCACCTTGGACGTGGCCTGGGCTTGAACCTGGGCACTGGGCTCAGACCCAGCCTTTCCTCTTGTCACACTGGGCAAACCCTCAAAATAGGGGATTCCAGTGCCTGGGAACGTCTCTGTAGGTGTGTGGCAGTTTAAGCCTGGGTTGATTGACAGTTGTTTAAACCAATGACGCTTCTCGCAATCTACATATTTAAACTACGTGGAGGGTCGGTTAATGGACATCTTGGGGGGTTGAGGGGTTGGCTGGGCGGGGCCCCCTTCCCCGGGGAGGGCAGAAAGCTGCTGGGAAAAAAAGCCATCCCGGCTCCAAGGGCATCTGGGGTCAGCCTTAACCACCAGGCAGCTAAGAAGCAGCTATTAGTTGGTTCTCAGCCGAGACCACCCGACGCAGCTTCTGGGACCAGCAAGCCTCCCTTCCCCTCCACACACCCGGCGTGGCCCCACACAAAACCATTGGGGGGGTCAGCGGAGCTTCCCTGNGGGAGGGCAGAAAGCTGCTGGGAAAAAAAGCCATCCCGGCTCCAAGGGCATCTGGGGTCAGCCTTAACCACCAGGCAGCTAAGAAGCAGCTATTAGTTGGTTCTCAGCCGAGACCACCCGACGCAGCTTCTGGGACCAGCAAGCCTCCCTTCCCCTCCACACACCCGGCGTGGCCCCACACAAAACCATTGGGGGGGTCAGCGGAGCTTCCCTGCAGCCAGCACAGTTTGTGCTGACTGAAGAAGACACCATGCAGCCAGCAACATAAAAGGAGCGAGGCTTTCTTCAATATAAAGCCCGAACAAGATCGATTTCTTAACATGGCAACCCCCTAGGTCAGAAAGAAAGAGAAAGTGAGGCACCTGGGACGGAGTCAAGAAGGCGGCGGGGAAAAAGAGGCGGAGGCGCGTTTTTTTGCGCATGGCTTAAAAATGCTTCCTGCAGGTCGTGGTAAAGACTGTAATGTCACAGACTGTTCTGTCTCTGTAATCCTATTTGAAGTACATGGGGTGATGGGAAATTCAAGTGCAGCCTATGGAGATGTGAGAAGTGCCTATGCCAGGCTATATAGAAGCAGTGAAAGGCTTTTAGAGACTTGATGAAGAATAGAGCCTTTGTTTTCAAGCCAGAATAACTCACCTTTAAAAAAGACTGAAACCCTATGTCTATGGGCGCATGACTGCGGTATGGATAGACCGTGAGTTTTCCTATGGGAGAGATGTTTTCTGTGCAACAGGTTTTTTTCTCGGGCGGACTGTTGCAGGTAAGAGTTTGGAAACCACATTACACAGAAGAACACTCTTTTTTCCCAAATGTTGAAGAGATGTTTAAGAACAGCAACACTGACCAGCCCCATGTTGTTTTCTCTTCCGTGCGAATTGGGTAAAAAGGGGAGGTGGTGGAGGAAAAAAAGGGGTTTGTTTTGATTCCTTGTTATTTCTTTTTTTCTTTTAATTCTATTAATAAATTTCTTTATATTCTTTAAAGTATG
>WEIT01032525.1:27841-45806 GCA_013389985.1 Dryoscopus gambensis
CACTCAGGAACCAGCCCACACCACCCCTCTCCAGCAGGGACGGAGACCAGGGGCACACACCTCAGGAACCAGCCCACCCCCCCCCTCTCCTGCAGGGACCGAGACCAGGGGCACGCACTCAGGAACCAGCCCAAGCCACCCCTCTCCAACAGGGACTGAGACCAGGGGCACGCACTCAGGAACCAGCCCACACCACTCCTCTCCTGCAGGGACCGAGACCAGGGGCACGCACCTCAGGAACCAAGCCACACCACCCCTCAAACAGGGACTGAGACCAGGGGCACACACTCAGGAACCAGCCCAAGCCACCCCTCTCCAACAGGGACTGAGATCAGGGGCACACACTCAGGAACCAGCCCACACCACCCCTCCAACAGGGACTGAGACCAGGGGCACGCACTCAGGAACCAGCCCACACCACCCCTCCTGCAGGGACTGAGACCAGCGGCACACATCTCAGGAACCAGCCCACACCAGCCCTCCAGCAGGGACCGAGACCAGGGGCATGCACTCAGGAACCAGCCCACCCATCCCTCCAGCAGAGGCTGAGGCAGGATGATGTCCAGAAATCCCTTTTAACCCACACTCCCTTCCGAACGCTCTGTCCTGACACAGATCCTCACACCCACGGCGGGACTCTGAGAGTTGGGGAAATGCCCCCGGAATTACGGAGCTCTTGGAAGAGCTGGAAATGGGGCTGAAGCCCGGCACTCGGGGTATTTACGTGGCGCATCGCCTTGTCTGCTTTCAAGTGTTTTGCTTCCCACTACAAACTGTGTCTTGAGACACGATTTCACAGACTTTTACTGCCCTGACTTGGCACAAGGCTTGTGCAGCTGAACCGGAGAGAAAATGAAAGGAACCACTTCCAAGCCCTGGGTGAGAATGCGGAGTGAGCGACAGCGAGAGCAGCAGCAGTGGGCATTTGCTGCCCTTACTTTGGTCTCCTGAAGATGTGTCCGTACTGGGAGCAGGCAAGGCCCACTGTTGGAGTGTACACGATCGGCATCAGCCGCTCGATATCGTCCTGCAGCACTCTGTAGAACAGCTTCTCATTCCTCTCTTGGATCCCCATTATGTAGATGTACCTGCAATTAACCAAAACAAGGAAAAACACCGCTTACTCTCTCCCATTCTTGGTTATTTCAAGAATGGGGAAAAAAGGGAAAGCAAAAAAAAAAAAACCCCACGCTTCATACTGTTTCTCCAGGAAATTCCCACTCCCCCTCAAGTCAGGCTTCGAGCACCAAAACAAAAGTTGGGAAAGAGAGCGAGCAGCAGGAGCAAAGAGGTGAAGCAGAAATGCTGGATGTGGCACACCGTGCGTGCCAACGAGGCGACGCACACCGCGTGATTAAAGACAGCCCGTGGATTTACTGCAGGATGCAGCTGGGAGTCTCGTTACTTTTTGTCATCAACAAAACCATCAGTGGAAGAATTTTCCATGCAAAAAACATAAGCGTCGTGTGAATCCCAACATCGACACGCACGTGAAACAAATGGGGCCCTAACAGAAAGTTCATTTTGAAGGACTTGGGTGGGTGTGTAGATTCAATCTGAATTTTTGCAAATTTACCCACCAATTTAGTGTGTCTCAACCCATATTGAGCCCTGCTGACCCAACAAAGTAAAGATAATGAATTAGCAGTCTGCCTTAGGCTGCAGCGACCGGGCACTCGGCCAGTACAGATGACAGGACTGTTTGGGACCTGCGAGGGACGTGATGCGGATTTAAGAGCCATCCTTCAGTTCTGATGAGAACAAAAGAGATTTGATGCCGTCCAGAGAGCCCCAAACCGCCCCAGCTCTCCTCCTGCCTGCAGGAGACTGCGCATTTTTACAGGCAGAGATACATAAAGATTATGTGGAAACAGTAACGGGATGCTAAAAACACGGCACTCTAAAAATAACACACAGCAAAACCCGCTGCTGTTCACCAGACCAGTGCGTTAAGCAATAAAAAACATTAAAAAATACGCATTTTGAGACTTAAAATTCCACTCTTGTAGCTCCTTTTTAGCAGTAACTACTGCATGTGTTAAACATTGGTTTTGGTATCTCAAACGCTCAATTTACCTTCATTATCACACATTTTTATACACCGGGCTGAATGCCACCTCCTGTGCTCTAACAACCTGCCACTCCATCCGACAGATCACAGAAATATGGATTGCAGGTTACAGGCAGGTTTGCAGCTTTGGTGCTAATTTTCACACGTTCTCCTTTGCTCTTTTATGACCACGGAAAAAAAAAAAAAAAAAAAAAAAAAAAGATTCCCAACCTCGTTTAACCACACGATGAAAGCAGTTTTCCCTGCCAAAGTGAAAGCAACACCCAAGAACTGAAAAACCCAGCGGAAGCACCAGAAACTTCGCTTATCCCCACGCAGTTATTCTCACATTTCCATTTTATTTCCACCCCCAACGTTCCCGCTCGGCTCGCCACGGCAGGACGCGGCCGGAGCGGCGCTTACTTTTCCAAGGGGTCAGTCATTTTTGCCAGGTTCTTGTGGAAGCGTAAGGCTTGGATGTCTTGTGTCTCTATTTTAGGAGGTAGGAGTCCTTGCAGCCCCAGCATCTGCCGCTCGTGCAACGTGAAGGCCATGCCCTGAAAAGGAGAGATGGGCAGCAAGGATCAGTTCTGGCCCCGGCGCTCCTGGCAGCCGCGTTTCACCGCACCCCTCTCCCGCGGCAGGTGTCGCAAGCAGGCAGGTTCGGACGTGTTTGCCTCTCCCGGGGTTTTCCTCACGGTTTGCGGGTATTCCTTTTGACCACAGCTCGCCCACATTCCCGAGACCTCGTGCCCTTTGCCAGGTTTCGCTTGCCTCCGTGAAACTGGAGAACAACTCAGAGGTCGTGCTGCAAACAGATTAAAAGTGAAGTGACAGCTGCTTTTCTGATTGGTTCGAGTGGGTCGCCCGCTCTGGTCCCCACAGCCAGGGACAGCAACATTCAGTCCACAGGTTTTCATCCGAATGGCTCCATTCACTGCTTTTTCCTACGCGCTTTCAGTAGTACAGCCTGAGGCCCGAGTTACTGAACTGCCCTAACGCCTCTGCTAAGGTCACAGTTCAACCCAAATACTCCACTGTCACCCAGGGATAGATCTGATCTATTTGTATCTATTTGCCTACTACTAAAAAGCCTCATGGGTAGCGAGCTAGAAGAGTTAAACTGCAAAAAACTTCCCATTCTTCTCCGTCTGGGAGACAGAGAGTGGACAGAGGGTGGACAAAGAGTTTAAATTCATTGTCATTTAAGTACTGATTTGAATTATTTAACGGTAACATTCAATAAGAGTGGTTTTGTACACAAAGTAGCTGCTGTGAGGAACGTGCTGGAGGAGCCTGTCAGGCTCCGACCTCCTGATGTAACTCTGCAAAACATTCCCTGGCCCAAGGATGGGTTCAGAGCCAGCCTGCCCCAAACCTTGACCCCGCAGCCGACACGGCTTCCAGCCCGCCGCCTCCAGAACTGCCACCACCAACCTCCCTCGCTTCAGCTCGCCCACGAGGGCCGGCTCAGCGGGTGATTAAATCGGTGTTTGCGACCACAGGAGCTGCAATTCCCGGTCTGTGCCAAGGCTGAGCATCGGTCTGTGAGGAAAAGGGGAACCTGACAGGGAGAGCTCCGCTGGTTGCGGTGCTCCGCAAGAGGTGCGGGCGCGGAACAGCAGCTCCGCTCACAAGCACTGCCTTTGTTCGCCAGAGCAGCTGGGTGCAAAAACAGGGGCACAGCTTCTCAACTTTCGGATTCTTACTGCCAAGTTAAAAGAAAAGCTTCAAGAGAGCTTTCTGAGGTTTGCTTTATGCCTTGTAACGACACTCCAAATTCCTCCTGCCAGCAGAAAGGTCAGAGAATCAGAATATCCCGACCTGGAAGGGACCCACAGGGATCACTGAGGTCCAGCTCCTGAAGTTACAAGGAAAAAAAAATCAGTACTTTTCCACTTGACAATAAAAGACATCAACTCAGATTAGAACACAAATATTTTCACTTCTGCTTATGTGAGACCAGACTTTTCGCAGGTATTTGTAGAAAGCATACTCATTAACAAAAATTTCTAAGAAGAGTCTAGTGGTAGTGTGATTCATCACGCTTGAATGGTTTCTAAACCATACTCCTTAGAGAAAAAATCCCATCATTAAAATAATTACCACATTTACATGATTTTTATCCCTCCTTATTTAAATCATATTTAATATCAGTTGTTTTGATTACGTTGACTTAAGCAGAGCACCTGCTTTTCTGTACTGATTCTACACTACGCTCTACAGTAATAAAATACCTGAAGAACTAGAAAGCAAGAAAAAAACCAACAAACCCCAAAAACTTCAGTGTTTTGCCTTCTTGCAGAAAACTCCAAGTATTTAACCCTCAAATAAATTTGTTTCTTCTCTGTATTTATTTTCATGTCTGCCAACCTTCCATGTAATAGATTTAACTCTAAATACTGATTTCAATTAAACCTTTTCCTACTAGGATACTAGAGTTTTTCTACAGGTAGTCAGGAGTCTTTTGCAAACCACTGTTTTCTTTCTCAATCTAATTGTTTTTCGCCAGCATTCTTCCAGTACTAAATACAAATAAATTTCAGATGACAGTTCATCGTTGAAGTTTTTAACCTTGCTGCTGTTTTTTTGGGGGGTTGATTTTTCTTTATTTTTTTGTGGTGTGTAAAAGTCACTTTAGCCACTTAAGTGGTGTTTTTTTCAGAAAGCTGAGCTGAACAATCCAACGTTGCCACGAGGAACACGACCGTGTAAACAGCACTGACATGAATGAAAAACTCACAAAACCACGCTCTGGATGCCACAGAGGTTTTTTGCGTATCGCAAAGGACCTACTTCAGTTCCACTCTGCGTGCTTCGCAAGAAATATTAATTTTCCGTGTGCATAAATGCGTCCTCCACGCAAACTCCTTTCAGCTATCTGCCCTTTCCTTATCAGCCCCCAGCCTGCTGCCATCAGCAGGGTTTGCCTTTCAGAACAGCCCTTTCCCAACACAAACTGTACTTGCAAGTGATTTCGGGCGCAAGGCCGAGTGCAGCTGGTGAACGCGTGTAGTACACAACAACAAAGACAAAAATGGTGCCAAAATAGTTACAGCGTTTAGGGGAAGGCGAGGAATAAAAAAAAGAAGTTTAGTCTCCGGTCAGCAAGGCCACTGAAGTTTGCAGCCCGTGGGAGGCCAGAGTCCCTTCGGTGGTGCCACGCTGGCTACGCCGACATTTTACTGTACACCAAGTGAAGTACCTCACTGGCAAAACCCACGTCCTCCCCTCCAGAAAGTCTCAAGGCCCTTAAAAACAAAGACAACTGAATTTCTGATTTCCTCTTTGAGCTTGACACTGGAACCTGGCTTTTCCTGATTTCCCCATGCAGTGAAACCTGTGATCTTGAACCATCTGGGCCCCTAACAATGCCCACGAGCCCCGAGCTCAGTTCCAAGCAGAGCAGACACCCATCTTTATTCAGTTTATTCACATTCTTTCCTGTCTGCAGGCAACCTGGGGTTTCAGTGTCTCTGGAGTTACAATAACATCAAACACGGTGAATTTTTAAGTGACACTAAGTACTTTCAGCTGCTGATTTACATGACAATTGCATCTTACCGCATTAAAAGATGCTTTAATTTCTGCCTAGGCCTAACTCAGGAACCAGAATGACATCAGCCTTCACAAAGAAATTCAGTCCTTGTTCCAACTGGAACAGAACAAGTTTAGTCCAGAGCAGTGTGATAAAAACCTGAGTCCTTCTAACGCTTGCCCTGTTCCGGTTCATTATCGTTGTCCATGACCACGATCTTGTTTTGGATTTGGGATTTAGATCTGGATTTGGGATTGTCCTCGCAGCGGATGGAGGCTGCCCCTGAGCTGGCGTGCCTGGGAGCTGCAGTATCACACATTCAGCGCCCTTTCAGCCCCTCCTGTAACCCCAGCGCGGCTCGGCGGGACCAGAGCCAGCCCCGGAAAGCCAGGAGGCACTCAGCCCACGCAGCCTGGGACTGATGTTCTCAAGGCACTCAAGATCCCAGCACTTAAGGGCCGGATTCCCTCTAGTTCTCCCCGGGATTAAGTGCTTAAGCGCTCCAGCAGTCTGGGTTTAAGCAGCAGCGATCACTTTTTGGTTTCCCTTGACCCCGCGGGCTGGGTGTCCTTTACCCCGAGTGCTGTGCGCTGACTTTCACTCAGATTAGCTTCCTTAATCCCCTCCGCAGCTCGGAACAAACAGGTGTCTCTCCAAGCCAGCCTGGACAAAGCAGGGAGCGCATCCAAGAGGAAACTCAGCGCCCTTCAAAGCCCGCAGATGGATTAATTAACACGCACGGACAAATTCACCACGACAAAACCAGCGCTCTGCTGGGAGGGGGAATAAAGAACGCGAGTAGAGTGAAATGCTGAGAGTGTTTTAGCGAAGAGAAGCTCATGCTGAACCGCCATGAACTTTAATCCACAAACTCTCTGGCACCGGGATCCCACGGCAACTGGGCTCCATCGCACAAAGCCAGCGCTGCTATAAATACCAGCATATACAAATTCTAGCTGCCTGCTTTGCATGGAGCGGCCTGAATCCTGCAAGCAGGATTTTTATAGCAGCACGGAGTAAGTAACTCCGAGAGGTTTCCAAGCAGTGGTGGTAAGTTTTCCCCGCCTGCAAAGCCGTGCAGCCATATATACAAGAGGGTGTGTACTTTTAACTGACCCATAAATGCTCTCATGGACAGCAAAAACCCCACCCGGGGCTCCCGACAAAGATGGACACACAGTTTATACCCAGACAGGCCACTGCTTGGAAAACGAGTTACTCTGCTTCACTATAGATTTAAAAAATGGCTTCCACGCAACTCCTAATGATTGTTGGAACAGATTCAGCAGTGTAGCACAGCCCTTGAAGCAGCACCACAAACGTCTTGAAAACAAAGCAGATTTTATGCTGGACTGTGGGCTGCTTCTCTTGACTTTGCTCTCTAGGCTAAACACAAAGTTCGCTATTGCACAAGATGCCCCCACCACAAATTAATAAAGTTCATTCATAAGAATCAAAGGTGTCTTTGCTATCTCTACCAGAGATTAAAAGTTTATGAGTACAGGGTCACAATATGAAAATCTCTTCTGATTGCTTTCCTCCCTCATTTTTAACCTCAGTTTTCTACCTTTACTCTCCCAGAACAGTCCGTACCCTGGTGGGTGTGGCTGACACACCACGGCAATGTCCTCCATGCTGCACTGTGGCATAACCTGGATCTCCATCAGCTTCAAACCCTTTGAACACCTCCATCTCTCTGCAGGCAAAGACGCCAGCAGCTCCTGGACCCCCTCTGCAGGGCTGGAACCAGTTGCAAATCACTCTGGCTGGTGAACCACACTCAGCCAACCCACAACCCTCTCGTTTGCTAACGGTGTGGACACAGCTGAAAGCACTCCCCTGCAGAAACGGGGGGAAAAGCCGCGAGCAGAAAGCCTTCACTCGCTGCCAAGGAAGTGACCCAGCCTCTCCCGGGTCTATTTTCCACGGTTACGGCAGAGCTGCGCGCTGCAAATCATGGGCATGATGATTGAAACGGCATCCCTGAGCACCCCGGGGACGTCTCATCAAACTGCTGTTTTTCCAGCTGAGCACACGTGGCTGCTCTGGCCCTCCTCTAAGGGCATTAATCCTACAATAAAAAACCCAAGGCAGCGCCCTTCCTCCCTCCACCCCCCACCCCAGCAGCCCACAGCTCCCGAGCACAACACCTGATCTGAGCTAAGCGAGGTTCGATACCCTCCCACCACCTTTGGCACCTGGTTACAGATTAAACAGTCCCACCTTTCCAATTTAATTCCTCCTGAGAGCACGCAGATCTCAGGGAAGCTGATAAAACCTGCGGGCGCACGGCCGCGCAGACTCCACCCAAGAATCGCTCCCTCTCCAAACCAGCTGGGCAGGACACAGCGTGGTGGCGGGACTTTCGGGCTGGGGGTGTGTGTGTGTGTGTGTGAGCACAGTTTCTGCCAGTCTCCTGCCTTCCAGGACCTTTCCTCCTCACTGATCAGAACCTGCCAGCAGTGTTTCAAGCCCTGCACTTCTTAGCAATGAGACGATCACCACGCGCATTCCATCTCCGCATCCTGTTTATCCTGCTTTCCCCAGGAAGGCACGCGGGCACCGCGTATTCCACTGCCCTGGCTGCCCAACCCAGCCGGCTCAGCCTAAATCTAAAACATATTAAAATAAATGAAACGTGTCAAAACCAGCATGGTGAGAAAGGGCAGTGGAAGGCAGCATCGGCTTTTACATCTCCAAGCTAATACAATCCTTTCTTTACATTCTCTTGTCCTATCCCTTTTATTTTGTCCAAATAGCTTTGACTTAGGTTGGGTTTCTTCTGTGGTTTTTTTTGTGTTCTGAATTGGAAACACACTGTTAGGGTTATTTCCTAGAAGCCAGTGAGACCACGTACGAGTTTGTTAAGAAAACTGTCTCTTTTACACGAAGGTAAATTTATCACAGTTTCTGGAAGTACTCAGCGAGCCACGGATGAAAATAAATTGGGCTGAAAGAGCTGGGAATGAACGCAGATGAAACTGTGAGCAAAATGTAACATGTGAGAGAGATGATGACCACCCCTATGAAAGGTAAGACACTGGGAAAGCTCCTCAGGACCAGTCTGGGATTAACCTGCCACCAGTGAATGCTTCTTTAACACTTACCATGTATTTCCAGGCACACATGCCCAGGCATCCACAAACACACCAACACGTGCCTGTATAACTCCTAAAGACACCTGCTGAAGCCGAAAATTTGAGAGGCATTGTCACTGTTGTGAGAGTTTTTGGACACCAGGAGGAATTTCCCCGTGGAAAGGGTGGTCAGGCATTGGAACTGCCCAGGGAGGTGCTGGAGTGCCCATCCCTGGAGGTGTCCAAGGAAGGCCTGGACGTGGCACTCAGAGCTCTGGGCTGGGGACACGGTGGGGATGGGGCACACACTGGACTCTGTGGTCTGGGAGGGCTTTTCCAACCTCAGGGATTCTGGGATTCTGTGATAACCCAACAATCTTGAGGAACAGAGTCACAGGAAAGGGAGCAATGGAATCCACTGCACGAAATACAACCACACTCTTCTTCACAACAAGAACTGATGCCACAACCAAAACCGCCAACAAAAACACAAGAAGCATCACCAGTTACCCAGAGTCACAAATCTTCTGCGAGCCACGGGAAGGAAACACACAGATAACACCGCAGGTCGTGTCTTTCCCGTGGAGATAAGGCCACTCTGATGGCACTCCACGTGGCACAACAGACATCACCAAGTCAGGGGCCTCGTCCTCACGCATCCCCTGTTCCGTGCCGCGAGAGCAAACCCTGGCCCATGCACGGTATCAGTAACAATCTAATTGCCAGCACTAAACCACTGAGATTGCCCTAGCAGTGCTCTGAAGTGCCCAGCAAGCCTCTAACGCTGCCTTGGCACAGGAGGGATCTCCAGCAGAATAGAACGTCCCGAGGCCAATTAAGTGCAATTTGAATCCCTGTCAGGGAGCAGAAATCAAACATCACGGAAGGCTCTAAGCGTGGACGGGGACGCCAGCAACAGCCACCAGCACTCCGCAATTGCCTGGCTGCAGCACCGAGGGCACGGCTGAGAGAGCTCACGGCCTCTCTGCGCCGCCCCGACAAGGAACACCTGAAAATCTGGCCCTCAGACACAAAAACCCGAACTGGCTGGTGGAGGTGTGGCGTCCGGCTGCAAGAGACAGGTAAGGGCGGGCAGGGAAAGGGGAGAATTTTAAGAGAAAAACCTCCTCTGGTGGCAAGGAGCAGCAGATCAGTTTGCACGAGGGCGAGGGTTGGTGCCTGCCCCTGATGCTGTCCTTGCGCAGCTCTCGTCTGAGGGACACGTGCACTGGGGAGGCAAAATGTTCTGCACAGCTGATAGAGGACTGTAAAAATCAAATGTAATCAAGTAAAACATGATCCAATGTTTTACCTAATCTCAGCAAGCAGCCAGCGAGAGATAACACCTTTATCTGTGCCTGTATGCAAATTATATATAGATAGATATATATATATATATATGCATGTGAGGCACTGTGGGCTAGGAAAGCACAAGGGGTAAAGTACTCGGTGTGTTTAATAAATCATTTATTTCTCTGCTGAACGTCCAAAACGCACCTCCACGCAGATCCTGCGTCCAGCATCAAGCAGGATCACCCCGTGAGCCCACCCATCCATTCCAGCAGGCGCCAGCAGGAAGGACAGTCTGATACAGCAGAGACAAACCAACGCAGAGTGGGTTTCCCTCTCACAAGCATGACTTCTTGGAGGCATTAAAAAACTCAAAAAATCAATTGCCATTAACCAGAAGCTCCCTACTCCCTCCTACTCCTCAAAAAACCAAAAAAAACAACAAAAAAAACCCACCAAAAACCCAAAAAACAAACAAACAAAAACCACGACAAAAAAACAAACAAAAAACACCCAACAAACAAACAAACAACCCCCCCCCACACACACAAAAAAACCCAAAAACCAAAAACCAAAAAACGTTGTGCTCAGTCCAGCAGAGAATTCAAGGGTTAAAAACAATAAAATATGGAAGGATATTGCCATTAGAAAAACAGTAAGAAATGACCTATTGTTCTCATTTCTGAATACTGTTGCATAATCAACATTTGGAAAAGCTTACAGGGGTTGAAGTAATTTCCACTGGCATGTCGAAGTCTTTAGAGCTCAGAAAGTCTCGAGATAATCTGATCTTGACAAATCACACCAATTTACTCCTTTCTCCTTCCCTGACACAGCAATCTCAATTTTACTTTCGCAGTCAGCCAGTCTCCACCTTGCACAGTTCCCTCTCTCTCTCTCGAGGCAGCCTGGATCCATGCAGGATTGAGGCACCTTGCACTCTGCCGCCCAGGGGAAACAGGGAAGGGGAAAAGAATCCAGTTTCCCATAGCTCCCCTGCTCAGGAAATGCCCTGTCACAGACAGGTAGGTTTGTCACCTTTCTTGACCACTTCAGCTATCCTGGATCAGCCCTAATCTGATTTCTCACTGGTTTTAATTTGCACATTAATGGATTCAAGAGTCCTGAAGGCCACTACAACTCTAGGGGGAAAAAAAGGTTGTGGAAACAGGAACAGTTTTGTGAAGGGAACAAAAAAGCCACTTTCTTCTAAGTTTGCCTCAACGCACGGAATTAACCTGGTATCTCTACCTCCCAGTCATCCCCGGTGAAGGTTTATTTTTAGATGCTCTTTCAGACTCCGCACAGGGGTGCTTCTTAAGTGATGTGGCTCAGTCCCAACTCCATCTTCCAGGAAAGGGCCAGGACTAGGACAGAGAGGCTAACACTTCTATCATTAGACCGAACCCAGAATTAACCGCTGCAAACTGTGATTTCAGACCCTGTCTCTGCTGAAGCCCTCCTTCGGCTCGGCCGGCCCCACAGCAGTGCCAGCAGCCCTTCTCTGGCCAGGGCAGCAGCAGCAGCAGCAGCAGTGCTGACCGTGAGGACGGCACCCAGGGGAGCACAGGCTGGCAGGAGCAGAAGGGGCCACCGCGAGCCCTCGTGCTGCAGCGTCCTGGGGCTGCTCCCCGCCTCCGCCACCCTCCGCACCCTTTTCCGGCCGTGTCCCGGTGTCGGAGGCGGCTCAGCCCCGGGACAAGGTCCGCTGGACTATCGGCAGGCGCAGATAAGCCACCTGAAAAGGACACACACCCACCTTGTTTGTGCGCGGGTTGAGCATGAGCGGCTTGCCCTTCTCCTTGGTGTGCAGGCTGCGCCGCGCCATCGCGCAGGGCGCCGCGGCTGCGCGCAGTCGGGACAGCATCCTCCCTCCTCTGGTGCACCTGGGCGAGGCAAAGGGACACACTCAGACACCTCAGAGGGACAGCAGGGCCCGCGGCCACAACGTAGCAAAAGAAAGGCACGCGCTGCATGGGGCTCCTTTCGACACCGCAAAATAACCCGAAACTGCCTCGTGGCAGCCAGGATGAGGAACGAGAGGGCAAGGTTTGGAATGCTGAGAGTGCGGCAGCGGAGAGAACACGCAGGGATGCTGGCGGGAGCTGGCAGGGCGCGTGGGCAGCCAGCACTGCCCAGGTGTTGCCTTACACCAGCACGGCAGGGCTCAGGTGCCAGCGGCGATTTCACCCGTCCGTGGTGACCCACGGGACGGGCAGCGGCGCAAATGCCAGCCAGGACGTGACAGCCGGGGCAGGCCGGCCACAGGAGCCGCACTGAGATTCCCCGGCAGCGCTCTAACGGTGAGATCTCATGGCCTGGACAGCACGAAGGAGAGAAACTCCCGTCTATCAGCACATTAAAACTGTGCTGCAACAAAACGTGGACTTAAAGGCCAAAAACTCCTCCGAACTGCGGATTCCGGGCTTAGATTTTTACAGCTCCAAACTTAAAAAACAAAAAAAAAGGGTTATTTTCAGAGAGGATATATCCTTTTCAGTAAAGGATATGCTTCTCTAAAAAAACTTTAAAAAATTGTTAGTATGACTCAAAAGCTTAGCTCTGATCCTAACAGGTGACAGCAGCTCTTGACCCCGTTTCACTCAGTTATTGACGAGAAGCTCTTTGGAGGAGAAATTACCATTTATCAGCTGCTCCTACGAGGCAGGGATGCGCAGCGGACCCATCTCCCAAAGATTATTTCACTGAGACAGAGGGACAGCAGCAAGCCCAGCAGGGCCTGACCCACGGACCGTGGTCTGCGTGGTGACACAGTGAGGGGACAGGCCAGAGGGGCACCAGGATCAGGTCCGTGGCAGTGGGCACCCACCACGCCCCATCCCAGCCACACACCCGCAGCCGAGACAGGCAGGGACAGGGAAGCAGGCTATCAGGCATTTTTAAGGAACGAAATGATGCACGGCTTGGATTTTTAATTTCTTCCAGATGGGAGGCAAAATTGAATTAAAGGAACAAAACTTCATTATCTTAAATATGGCCTGAATACTTTAGTAGACCTTTCTGTAATCAAATTTGCATGTAATCAGCTTTTAAGATGGCAAGCTGGTCTTGCAAGGTACAATCTGAGGGTTCTCTTGAAAATCTTTCCAAGCATTAAAAAAATATGCAAATGTTTAGTGTTTTTCATCATCAGTTATGCCCGAGTTTCTCCTCTACCCACTATGAAGTGTAGAGGGGAGCTGCTCTGAATTCAGAAGCATCCCTTCCTCTCAATCTCTACTCCTTTGTTTAGGCCCACGGCTGACAGAAGTTCCACTCAAAACCCCTCATGTTTATTTGTTTTGGGGTAAAGACCATAAATTTACAGTGTGGAGCGGGGCAGGAGGCACGGAAGCCTTGCCAGCACCACAAACAAATGTTGCCCTTTATGTTCCTCCCCAGCCCTGCTGGCACAGCTGGCCTGCCAGCACCCGGGGCACTGAAAATCACCATCAGACAGGGGAAATTAATTCTGTGCTGCAAAACACATTCATCTTGTGCTGCCTTTAGGAACACCAAGCTCAAGCTTTAGCTGGTTTCGGTCCTGGCTGCTTGTTGGCCATCATCACACGGTTGCAGGTCCAGCTCCTCATGCAGGGCAGGCTAAAAATGGTCCGTGATTCCAGCGTCACAGCAACCCTCATCCCACAGCCCCACCAGCCTGGTGCCGGGGTGGCTTCAATCCCTCACCAGCAAACACCTTAAACGAGGATTAAAAGTAGGGCAAACCCCACACCTCACCTCACTCTAATTAAATTTAAATTACTTCGTTGCAATTAACAAGCATTTAAGAACCAAACAAGATTGTGGCCCGGATTCACCCTAACCTGATCAATTAACTCTGGTCAGTGAGGCAGAGGGGAGAAGATTTTCCAGAGGCTTGATGCAAACCTTGCTTGCTTTGATGTGTGAGGGAGGAGACTTGCTCCTCTCTGAGGTGTCACACCAGCACCTAAAATTATTCTCTTCATGGAGGTATCTCGGGTTCATAAAGGGGGAGAATCAAGTTTCATTTTCCACTGAGCCCTCCGTTCAGATCCAAGAGATATGATCCCAGCTAATTTACATCCAGCCTGAAGCCTGACTGGTCGCTCAGTCCCGAGCTCTCCCTCCTCCCCTGCTCCTCTAATTGTTCCCTATTTCTGTTCCCTCTCTCTCCCACCTCGCACATCTCCTCTGACTCCTTTCACCACAGCCCCTCAAATGCGGCTTGGCAAGCATTCGCCCCCCACACCCGAAACACCTGACGCCCCAAAGCAGGAAATCCTTGCCCACGCCCTGCCCGCACCGCTCCGCAGGGCGCCAGGAGCTCTGCCCGCGTGGCCGTGGCCCTCTGTGCCCCAGCCCAGCTCTGCTGGCCGCCTGGGCTTTGGGCAAGAAGGACAAAGGCACACCGAGCCTCACGCCCTGCGGCTCACACTCGCCGGGGGAGCCACTTGTTCCCGGGGAGCTGCAAGGACAAGTCTGGCAGAGAGGTCCCCAAACCACCGCGGGGTCTCAAGGAGATGGAGGGGCTGGATCCTGCTGCTGCCAGCTGGGGAGGTTAGAATGGTTTGTGACGGTTTTGTGGGAGACTGGCCAGGCTTGGGAGGGTGGGAGCTCTACCATGAGAAAATGGAGAGGTAATTTTGGCAGTAGAGGCTGACAGAGAATCCCAGAGTAGTTTGGGTGGGCAGAGACCCCAAAGATCACCTGTTCCATGGGCAGGGACACCTTCCACTGTCCCAGGCTGCTCCAAGCCCTGTCCAGCCTGGCCTTGGAGACTCCCAGGGATCCAGGGGCAGCCACAGCTGCTCTGGGCACCCTGTGCCAGGGCCTGCCCACCCTCACACACAGCAATTCCTTCCCAAGATCCCATCCAGCCCTGCCCTCTGGCACTGGGAAGCCATTCCCTGGGTCCTGTCCCTCCAGGCCTTGGCCCAAGTCCCTCTGCAGCTCTCCTGGAGCCCCTTGAGGCCCTGCCAGGGGCTCTGAGGTGTCCCTGGAGCCTTCTCTTGTGCAGGTGAGCACCCGCAGCTGTCCCAGGCTGGCTGCAGAGCAGAGGGGCTCCAGCCCTGGGAGCAGCTCCGAGGGGAAGGAATGGGAGCTGAGGGAAAGAGCAGCACCCGCAGCGATGCGAGAGCGCACACAGAGCACCGGGGTTGTGCAATATCCTGTGAGGAGGAATTGGGAAGAGAGCAGCGGAACTGAACGAGGAATAAACTCCTGCCCGAACGTGCGTCAGCAGAACCGGGATCTCTGCTCTCCCTTCAGGGCCTGACCTCGGTGAGAACTGAACAGGACTGTGGTGCACCTCCGGGCTGAGCCCAGCACAGCTCATAACTCCTCACTTGCTGTGTCACAATTTAAGGGGATTAAATTCTTCAGCGCAGCAGGCAGCAGCTCCCTGCTGTGCCTTATCAGGAGGCATCTGACCGGGTCAAACTAATTACCAATATGCACAAGCGCCCTTATCTGGGAGCAAACGTTCTGCTGGTCCAATTATGGGTCTGCTAAATGGCAAAAGCTACTTTTAAGGGAAAGGTTCATCACTCTCTTGAAAGGCAGAATTAGGGCGGTCAGAGGGAAGCTCAGAGTCCATTAAAGCAAGGCCAGCTTCCATCACTGCCCGGGCTGCCCGACCCGTGCGCCTCCCCTCAGCGCCAAGGAGCGCCTCGTCAGGGCACAGCAACCTGTGCTGCATGACTCTGCAACCTGCCTTCGGTCTGGGGGGTGGCTGAACAGAACCGCACCTCCAGAGCCCCTGAAATCCTGTGTCAGTGCTTCGTTCCAGCCTTTCTTCCGTGTACAGACACCGACCTGCGTGCCGAGCAGCTTTTTTTTCAGTAACAAGCTGAAATCATTAATTCAAGGCCTGTGCCACCCCAGCTCTGCTCTATTCGCTTTTTTCCCAGCAATAAACAGACCAGCCTGGCCCACCCAGGCATGACACAAACCAGGCACACGCTAGCTGGCTTCATCACTTCAGTAATGATAAAGCAGTCTAAAATTATTACATTAGGCAAGCACCAGCCGTAAGCGCGTCTCCCCACGAGACTTTACCTAGAGAAAGCAGCTTTCCCTGCACCCACCGCCCTTCGGCAGGCCAAGGAGTCGCTTTCACCCGGAGCAGGAGCACCCCGGGAGGCAGGAGCAGGGGGCTGAGGGTGGGGGACGTGGCTCTGCCCAGCAGCTCCGCGCCCCCGGCTCCCTGAGCTCGCCAGATGCCACTGCCGGGGGAAGTTTTTAGGAAACGGTGGCAAAACTATTTCGGGTTCCCTGCAGCAAAGTCCTGAGCCGCCACTGTGAAGGACATTTCTAAGGCACCTTGAGATCTGCAGATTAAAAGGGAACAGTCGCGGGGAGAAATTACTAACGAAGCGTTTGGCAGAGGCAGGCGGGTTATTTTGGAAGCAGATCTTTAGCATATTGAAATTGCTTTTCTTCCCTTTTCTTCCGAGGGAGCCAGTTCAGCAGGGAGGAAAGTTAGAGTTAGGTGTGGAGCACTTAAGCAGAGTAAGTTAGTTCACCACTTGGGGCTCGAAACATCCACCAAGCAAAGCACACTTAGGTGAGCTGAAATGAGAATGATTTCAGAACCCCTTCCTAAAAAGAGTACTCCCAAATTACTGTAATTTGCACTATTAGAAGACTTCTTGCAGCACAAGCAGGAAGCAGGGCTGAATTGTTTGGTACTGGAGCCTTGGTTCGTAGCAGCTCTCACCAGACAACATCACAGAGCTGTATTTTCATACATTAATGAGCCCGACCTAAATATTCTGATTCTTAAGCACCAGGAAGCCCATTATCTTCCACTGTGGAAACTGCAGCAGCAGTATTTCTGGCCCAGTCCGACAGGAAGATGTACTCACGTTCTTGATTTATTTTCATTCGTGTAACTGGGAGGGCTACTGGTAAATGGCAAGGACAAAGGCTCACCCTGAAAACGCCTCAGAAACACTGCAGGAATAAGCAGCAAGGTACCCATGCTCTGTTCTGGAGAACTGGCACACCCCTGCGTTGGGGCTGTTCAGCTCAGAAATACAGATTTTTTTTTTTCTGGATACAAGCAGAGCGGTGGGCAGGGATGTTCTCAGCAACTGCTGCACTTACAAACGGGAGCTCCTCCCGGGAAAACAGCTCAGCGCCGAGGAAACCGAGCTGCTGCTAGCTCAGGGCCGGCCAGGTGAAGCCCACGCCTGCCAACCTCTCACAAACCTTGGTGTGCGCCGGGTAGGGCTCAAAAAAGAAACACCCCACTTAAATTACAGGAGAACCTGACGAGCTATCCGTGCACCTTCTGCTGCAGAGAAGGTGCTGGCACCTCTCGTAGAGACGGACATTCAATTAGTACTCGCTCAGCCACGGCACACCACCACGCACTCGGACAGCTTCTGCCGTAGTTTGCAGAAGAAGAGGAAGAAGAAGCTCCAAATCTTGCCTGCACTCAGGCTGCTGACTCACAAGCCACCGCACAGGATTATCAGAACTTTCATCCTGTGGCTGTAGCGCACAGTTTCTTTTAAAATACAGGCTCAGGCTAAATTCCTACAGATCTTATCGTGTCTAATAAAGGCATCGGACACTGCTGGGTGCACACACGCGGGCCACCCGCTGAGCTGCCCATCCTGCCCCGCTCTTTCATTTGCCCACATGTAAATTACAGGTACACAGGAAAACCCCCCTTTGATGTTCACTACTTTTTGGAATTACCACCACGAAGACACCAAAAAAAAAATCAGCGTTTGGTGGTTTTGATCTTGCTTGGCCGCAAGGTTGTCCTTTTCCATCAACCCTTTATCAATGTGCTGGAAGTTTGATTTGTTTGGGTTTTTTTTTTTTTCCGATTAATTATGAGATACTTGCCATGACACAACACCCCGGGGTTGCTCAGGCAACACCACTTATTTAGTCTTCTTTCCGTGCTCCGCTGCAGCGAGGCCACGAGGAGCGGCGTGTCAGCCACGGCCACTTCTTCCAACAAGCGGCCAGGAGGCCAAGCCCAAACGCTAACTCTAAAGCACCAGCCGG
>WEIT01032527.1:0-17768 GCA_013389985.1 Dryoscopus gambensis
CACCTTGCAGAAAGTGCCAGTACATTTCCTATTGTTTTCTGAACTTAAAAACAGTTTATAAGGGAGTCTTGATGCTCATACTTAAGCAAACCCACCACTGAAGTCACTGAGTGAAATGCTTATTCCAGAATGAAGCAGAAGAGTCAGAGAGATACTGCTTGATTTTTCTCATTTCTGCATCAATTTCTGTTCTTGAAAAGTGTAAGGAATGGAAGCTGTCCCAAGATGAATCCTCTTCTGAGGATCTTGCACAAGCAGGAGTTGAGGACAAGATGCAGAAATTTATATTTACGACTTGCGTAATAAAAAATCAAAAAGAGAGACCTTCCCTTGGTCATAGAGATGCTTAGAGATGAGTTGAGGGAAAATTTTTATGAAGTCTGTGCAAGCACACTAACAAGGAGAAGAGACAGGCAGAATGAGAAATTGAAAGTCTTCTGACTCATTTCCTTTGGGAGGGAAAAACTGAATGAGGAAAGAGAGAAAATAAAAAAGAGGCAGGATATTTCTTTCAATAACTTTCAGAATAAATATGCTTTGTGTAGGCAATTGTGCGCTACAGATCATTTGCAATATTCAAATGTATTATTCAAATAGCAAAAAGCAAGCACAGTGAAATTTTCACAAATGAAATAAGACAAAGAGAGGAAAATGGTACTTTTTCACAAAATTTATAAAACAAAGTCAGTTATATTCTTCACATCATAAACCTTTTATCTATTCTTTGATCATTTTGATTTTTGTACTTAAGTATGCTTCAACCATGTGCTGCCAAGCATACTGACACAGGTAAAAGTCTATAATGTACATGGCAAAGTTCTTCTAACTCACAAGACTTGCGAAGCTGCTCCTGGGAATTATAATCTGTTAGCATGGGTTACAGAACAATTTGCCTCTTCTTTTTTGTTTGCCTAACCAGTGACTCCCTCAAGCTTCCTCTCAAGTACACCCATCTTATATCTACTTCTTTTATGTTGTGGAACAAAATGAAGCCCAAATCCTCTGCAGACAAAACAGTGTATTGCCTCCAAAAAGCCTGCTAACAGTTCTTTAGAAATGGAAAACAGAAAATAAAATAATGAGCACTTAAAGGCCATTTTAATTTTGATTTTCCATTGCCTAATCTAAGTTTCTTACCATTATCATAACTAAAACACGAAATGCTTTGGCATAATGCCATTCATCTTTATCACATTATATCTTGTATACAGAATTATAATAGATAGCCATTAAAATGTAAAAAATATGGATGTTTTGTTCTAAAACCAAGATGGAAATTTATTCAAAAATATAGTTGTAGTTTCCAAGAGAGAAAAAAAATTAAATGAAAATATTTGATTGTTTTTGGAAAATATGTAGATGAATAGCTATTCTTTCTTGTGTACAATCATGTCATTGCTTTGGGTAAACAAATTCAACCTTTCATTTACATCTTAGGCGGTTAATAACAAAGTCACTGAAGCAAATACATTGAAAAAAAAGATTAAATGGCTTATAAACATGCTCCATTTAACTGTAATATGAAACTCCTCACTCTTTTATGAACATCCTGCCCCAAGTCATGCAGACCAGAGGAAAAGGTTTATCTCAAAGTAATTGAAAAGAAAACATGACAGTATAGCTTAGCCCAGAGGAAATGGAAATATTTTAAACTATTCCTTGGGGCTTTATGATGCTTAAGATGAAGTCATTACTTATTAAATTCTTGTCCCAGTCAACTGCAGCTGAAGTCAGGACACTTCCAATCTATTCTGATTGACCTCTGAGCTTTGGAAAATCATCTCACTTCTCTGTCTCTTAGACTTCTTTCTGTTCTTTGCTATGTCTAGCAGAGAAATACGAATTGCCTTTACTCAGCAAGCACTAAGTTGAGAAGCTCATCAGAGTTGACACTTGTAGATATTACCATAACATCAATGGTAAATAATAATAAGACATAATTAATTTCAGCCTAGAATTTGATATGTAAGGCTTGTGAGCAATCCCTTGCTTGCTTTGGGTTAGTGTTTTCTCAGCAGCAATGAGAAAACAGTCCTTTGGAAAGAAGCATCTTAAGCAAGTAGGTCTTTCCTGGAACACTACTACAAAGTGAGACTAGTTTCAGGATATAGTACTACCGTATTTTATAGCACTGCATCACTAATTTTCAGCAAGCTCTCTTTTGTGCTTTCAGTGAATTTTCTGCAAGACAGCTTTATTTGAATACATTCAACAACAGTACTGTGCAAGACCTCTTCCTGAAAGACACTGCAAGACAAATTTAAACAGATTGTAAATCTTCAGCTCTTGATGTGACTGGATGCAACAGTGCTGGAAAGTACAGATTGTTACAAAGTATCATCTTGCTATCCAAATTAAGGCCCTCTTTGAGTGTCTGCTTTGTAACTCAGGTATTTAGAAACAAATATAGCTAAAGTAATAGTGTTAAGACAGAATCAGCCTATTTTGTACAGGGAGAAGATAGTTTCTGTCCATTCTGAAAGAAACAACATATTCATATAATATTTCCAAGCTAACATGCAAAGCCCACTGTTTTCCCATATCAAAATTCCATATAGTATCTTCTGTACCCGATACCAAGCACATTACCTACTCCAGAACTAATGCATTCCATGACTCATTCACTGAGCCCAATATACTGGTTAAAAATGGTCCACTTCTTTACGGACACTGATGCGATTTTTGAGGTTTCGAGACATTTAAAGATGGCACCTTTAGGAATTATAGGAATCCAAATTGTTTACACAACTTTATTTGCTTCTAATAATTTTTAAACATAACTACTTTTTTTTCAGTATAATTTAGCAAATTAATCCCTCTATATACATGGTTTCAGTGGGGATCCCTGAATTACTTTTCAAGTGTTTTTGAAACATAAAAAAATATAATTTTTGGTCCTTAACAGTAATTTATGTTTTCAAATTGCTTAATAAGGTTCAGAACCTATGCTGAAAACTGTTCCAGGATCCATCAATGAAAGCCATTGTTTTAACACCTATACTAAATCAACCAACATTTAGTTATAACACCAGTTTTAAGCATTTTCCAAAAATCCGTATCTAAATTAAGGCACATATAATTAGGCATAAAGTGAAAAGTTAGGCTGCATTTACAAAAGATGTAATCAGGCTAACACTATTCCTGCTGAAGTTCATGTAGCAGTAAATACGTGGCTGTTGTTACATGAGGACATAAACTGACAGAACAGTAAAAAAAAAAGTATTCCTGGACCTTTTTTTTTCACTGGTTGCTCATTTCTTTTCCCAGTCTCTTCATGCTGGCACAGAAGCCTATGCAGGTGTGAAGACAACTTGAGGAGGCATCTGTCTGGAAGCCCATCCTACCTGGCTGGTTCTAATTCACACTAGCAGCTTCCCACTCCACTCAGTGCAGGGATTCAATTATTATTGCATGGTGAAAACTGGTGAATAAGGGGGTGTACCCACATGCATGAGACTACTTTTTTTAGTGTTTTAAAATGTGGATTCAGAGTAAAATCAGGCTTTTAAGCTGGTTTCTTGAAAGCCATAAAGAAACAGCTGGCATTTTAACTATTGTTTAACCCAAATCATTCACCAATGAGACTTTCTTCCAACTAGACTTTGATATTCCTGGAGTCTAACCAAAGTCTAGACACTGTCTTTCAATGTTAGAGATTTCTGATTCCTATTCAGAGGACATTACTCGGGCATCACATATCATCACACCTACTAATGGTTTCCAAGTTTACTATTCAGGACATAAACAGCAGATGTGATGACATCACCAGTTACCACCAGGCTTCATGACCTCTCCTTTTATCTGATCTGTGTGTTAGCACTTTAATGCCACTTCATGATCCACACAGAGATGAGATTACAACATAGAAGGCTGTATTGACAAAATACACCTGACTGTGTTACAGAGTTTCTAAACTCACATGACTAAGCTTGACTGACAGATTCCCAAAAGCATGCCTTAGGTGGGACAGCACGGAGTGCTACCCACTCTTAGGAAAGGCACAGGCACAACTGACCTAGAACAGGAGTGACTCCACAGTGCAGAAAGTGAGTGCACCAAAGTCTGTCAGCATGTCTCTCCTCTTTTGAACATAAAGAATTGTGCTGCAGTTTGGCTTGAGTCAGAGGAGAAAATGTATTAGCTGGAGTTCCTGTTCTGTTTGCACACATCATAAAACTGGCACAGTTTGTACATGGAGCACCCAACACTGGAACAGTGTGCTTCAGACGCTGAAAGCATCATCAACAGGCTGGTGCAAAATGCAGTTTTTTTCTTGTCTTTGACATTATGTTTGACTGACACTGACATTCCATTGTGTCCAAGGACTAAATTAATCCTTAAAAGGGAAGTGGAACCACGACTCTGCTGTTTACTAATTGTTAAATGGACTAGCCATTTACATGTCAGTAATTTTGTCTTGAAAAGAATTTCTTCCATTCTTTGTGTACTGGACTAGAAATGCACTCATTTAGAGAGGTCAGGAGAGGTGTAAGAAACGAAGCATTCTATCTACTGGACAAAGATTGAGAAAGCTTACTAGATCCTGTTGTTCCTACGGTACTTCTTTGTCACATGAAACTCCCCAAAGCTGAACCCAGAAACTGCTCAGACTGATAATACCAATCAGCATCTACAATTGTTGTTAATATTGCAACAGCTATGTGATAGAGTGATACGATATTATGTCCGGGCCACCAGTAGACCTCTGACATCTAAACCAATCCCAAGAAGGTTTTCAACCACAGATAGTTTAACCAACTCTGAAAACAACTGATTTTCAGATGCTAGAGAGAGAAATATTTCTCCTGAGTATTAGTAATCTGACTCCTAATGGTCTTCCCTTCTTCATCCATTCCCATACAGCCTGCTTCATGACAGCATTTGAACCATTGTAGCTGGTAGTTTCCAGATAGCTTAAGCATTCCTTGAACAAAAAAACCCACACCCTCTAAATACTCTGTGTTTATTGCCATGTTACACAGAATTAGCTCATACTGTACCCAGCATCTACTTATATGTTGCACTGCTGGCATTTGCTGACAAGTCAAAGCCTTTGGGTCTTCACTGGGACTGCTCTAGGGTCAATGTGACTTTTGCTACTCTAAGAGTAATGGTAATTACCCAACATGTTAGAAGTCAAATACGGCAGCAGACTCTGTAATGCCCTGGAAGTAGGATTGCCTTGTTTTCTGTTGTTATACATGCTAATTCCATCTGTGCAGAGGCCCTGTGAACTTTCATTACAATTCCACATAAGAAATACATATTACTTCATAAGCAATCTTAGCAAAACAGCATTCATGTTTGCCCACAGACCAAGGAAACAACTTTAAGTTTTCCAGGCTTGCTGAGTTACCAGCAGTGATGGTATAAAAATAACTCACATTCTCATATCAGAAACTGGACTAGTGGCATCCGTCTTGCTTACACATTTTGGTAGATCATCAAAATATCTTTAGATACAAAAGAAACTTGAACTTTACAAACCTAAGTTTGAAATGTGGCTCTAAAGAAGAAAAGATCTTTCCCTAATATACCTCCATTGCAGCGCACCTGGCCGAAGCCACCCAGACCACCGAGTGGTAGTCCAGGGAAGACCCTGTTGCCGAGGTGTAACATCTCTGCTAGGGTGAGTGTGTTCCACTCTCCCAAGCTCCCCCAGTTCCATAGTTTGAATATTGTTCTGTTACTGGTTTATGATCTCCCCTCCCCAAGTTATGTAATCCCTATAATTATGCATATCCACTAGAAAGTTCTGCCATATTCGACACCCCATTGGACCTTTCAAATCAAACTCTCCCCTGAGACTGTTCCATTGGTTATTATCCCACATTTGTCTTTGCTTTATTGGTTATGATCCTTCATACCTCCTTTCCCTGCCCCTGCATAAAAGTGGCAGTGACCGTTGCTTCCTGCTCTTTGAGCTCCCTGTTCTCCTGTTCTTCTGACCCCCTGCAAGGGAATAAAGGATCAGGATATCAGCCAAAGAGACCCTCTCTCCTCTTTTGTCTCCGCTCCGATGCTATTTTAACACTAGCCTGCAGTTCGCTCCTCGTAAGAGCCTGCGGTGTCTGCAAAACTGCTCTTGCCCCTGCCGTGCAGGACATCGCTCTCACTGTCACAGCGCTGGACATCTCAAGTAGTAAGACGCCTACATAGTCTCCAGGTGGCTGTGTGGCTTGCGTCAGGTGGCCACCCAATGTGGGCCTCTCTGATCTGCGAGACAGAGAGCTCTTTTGGAGGTGTCCTGGGTGGCGGAGTTCACCCGGAGTTAAACTCGTTGGTACGCTCACACCCTACGTGCCGTGCACTGCTTTCTGCTCAGCGCCGTGCACAGGGAGAGCTGATAACCCCTGTCAGCTGTGACTGAAGGGACCGGCTCGGAGTGGAGGACCCAGCTGTGGATTTAATTTCCTGGGATCAGCCGTTTTTGTGGTACTCCAAAACCAGTGCTCTGGTAAGTATATTCTCCCAAGGGCTGGGTAATTTTGGTGGCTCTTTCTGATCCTCGGGGCATGTTTTTTTTTCTGTTCCCCTTTTCTCCACAGTTTGGGGTGGAGTTTATCAGTGTGCTTTTAAAAATGGTTTCAAAAATATCCCCACACCAGAGAGAGGTATATGTCCAAGTTGGGGATCTTCTTACAGCAGATGGGCATCATTGCTCCAAGGGGCTGTTAAAATCATTTATGAGATAGTTGTTTCTTTATTTTCCCCAGGCATCTCCTGAAAAAATCAAATCACCTGTTTTCTGGGATTCTGTGGGGGCTAAATTGACCTCCCTAAGGGTGATTGGAGATTCCTCGGTGGCCAGATTTTTCCCTCTCTTGGTTTTAATCTGTGATTCCTTGCCGGCATGGGGGTAAAACCAAGATCAGCCATCGCAGTTTCCCCCAGTTCAAACCCTTACTCCTCCTTCCTCACCCCATACTCCCAAAACCTCTTCCCCTAAGCTGGGGAAGTCAAGAGGTGCACACTGCCAGCTGGCACAGGTTTGTTACTGTCTTCCTGGCCCTCCTCGACCTCCTCAGCCCCCTCACCGAGACAAGAATCCGGAGCTCATCCGGAGCCTTTCCCAATCCGTTTTTCCACCTCCTCTTCCTCAATTTTAACTCCCCCAGTTACATCTATACAAAATTGCTCCCCCAATCCCTTCTTCCCTGATCCCTTTGTCCCTCAAAACGGAGGATGCCACATGGTGGGGCCCTCTGGATACCCTTCTCCTTCCCACAATCCCTTTCTCTCCTACCTCTCCAACCCTTTCCTGCCCTTATCCCCTCCCTTTCTGGCAGTGGGCTCCTCCCATCCCTCAGGCCCTGCCCCTCTCATGTTGGGTCCTGTCCACAGTGTTGGCCCTACCCCTCCCTCTGGGGACCCTGCCCCCAACACCTCCCCTTCGTCTGCTTGCCCCTCCTACCTTCTTCCTACTTCTGGTTCCCACGGTCCCTTATCTGGTTCCCACACCTCCCAGACCAGATGTGATGAGCCTGGAACCCAGAACCGGGAACAGGAGGCCTGTCCTATTGCCACTCCAATGTCCTACTCCTGGACAGGAAGGAACCCTACATGGGAACCCCTCCCGTATACACACATCAAGGAGCTCTGCAAAGCACAAAAAGAATTTGGAAAACAAAGTGAGTATTTTAAGAGCCTGATCCAGGCGACCTTTTCCTCCAAGGTGTTAGTCCCCAATGATCTAAAAACAGTAATGCCTTGTCTCCTCCCTTCTGCTGAATTCCTTTTGTGGCAAAAGGAGTGAAGGAAGATTTTGAGGGACTTACTCCCTGTTCTGTTGCAGAGCCCCAACAATTCCAGAGATATGGACAACAGTGTTTTAACTATAAATCATCTATGAGGTGAAGGGGACATGGCTAAGCTGCAAGAGCAGGCAAGGTTAATACTTCGGCCAGTTCTTCTGGAGGTGACACGGGCCGCAGAGAAGGCTCTAACACTCATTCCACCAGAAATCCCCAAAGTAAATTATATCAGCATAAAGCAATTACCTAGTGAGTCTTTTATCAAGTTTTTTAACCGGTTAAGAGAAGCAGTAGGGTCCCAAGTCCAGGATGTTGATGTGGAGCAGAAACTGCTGATGGAGTTGTCCTAGAACAACGACAATGACGCATGCAAGCATGTCATCATGGGCCTTCCCATCAAACCACCACCGACCCTGGACCCTATCATCGATGCATGCACCAAGAGGGCACAGTGGGACATATCAGCTTCTCTTCCAAAAAAAAGGGCGAATGGTGGGTGAGGTCTTGGAGGAGACTGTGGCAGCAGGGGAAATAAAATCACAAAGAGATGCCTTCTGCCAAAGCTGTGGGAAAAAGGGACATTGGGCAAAATACCGTAGGGCCCCTGCTTCCATAATTAAAGAGTTTCCAAAAACTGTTTCCCCAGGGCAACAGCAGGGAAACTGAGAGACCAGCGCAAGCCAGTTCCGCACAGTGACACAAATGGAGCTGCAGAAAGAAGAATATTGACTGCTGAACTGCATGTGGAAGTGACCTGCGACCATGCCTACCGTTTCAACAGCGACCAGTGGCAAGTACTCTCAGTGTCACTCCACACAACACACACTTTACCAGACACGACACATTTCTACATCACTGGGGACACACAGCAGACACCCGCAAGGATCGAGGTTTCCCCCAAGCTTACAAGAGTGGGTTTGGACAGAGGCTTCGTGCTCCTGGCATGGTGTGTCCACCCCCATTCTTCCTGCCACAGGGCCAAGTCATTGCCCAGGCCATACCACTGCCACCATACCTGCCCACAGATGGTAATACACCAGCCGTCTGTTGGACAGAAGTGGTAGGAAGTGACAAGCCTCTGGTGGAGTGCAGGCTTCACCAGGGGTCAGATAAGATTGACATAACGGGGATGGTGGACATGGGTTGACGTGACATTCATTCCATCTAGCAAGTGGCCGTCACAATGGGAGTTGCAACCACAGGGTGTCGTATCTGGGATCAGAGGGACCCAATTAGCTAAGCAATCTAAGAGCATCATTCAAATTGAAGGGCCGGATGGGCAAGTAGCATCAATATGCCCATTCGTGCTGAACACTAAATTTATTCTATGGGGAAGGGATGCAATGTCCCAATGGGGCACAAAAATTGATATCGGCCCCAGACCTCGAAATTTTTGGTTGCAGCCACTGGGGTGGAGCACCACACCCAGAAGTTAAATTGGAAAACTGATTCCACAGTATAGGTGGACCAGTGGTCGCCGAGGAAAGACAAATTAAGAACGCTTCATGCACTTGTGGAAGAGAAGTTGGCAAAAGGGAATATCAAGCCAACAAATAGCCCCTGCAACTCTCCCGTATTTGTGATTCGGAAACCAGGTGGAGACAGGTGGCAACTCCTCCATGATCTGTGAAAAATTAACGAAGTCACTGTGGACATGGGACCTCTTCAACCAGGCATGCCATTGCCCTCAATGCTCCCACAAAATTGGAATTTGGCTGTTCTTGATATCAAGGATTGTTTCTTCCAAATTCCCCTCCATCCTGAGGATGCCCCATGGTTTGCTTTCTTGGTGCCTTGCATCAACTGAGGGGCTCCCATACAATGTTACCACTGAAGGGTTTTACTTCAAGACATGAAAAACAGCCCCACAATTTGCCAGTGGTACGTTGCCAAAATTTTATCACCCATCCATGCCAAAACGGGGAAAGCCATCATCTTACATTACGTGGATGATGTGCTGGTCTGGGCCCCCAAAGACCACTACCTGGAATGGACACTCAACATGGTTGTCAAGGCCCTAGAGGCCCAGGGGTTTGAGCTGCAACCTGAAAAGGTACAGTAAGCGAGCCCCTGGAAGTACCTCAGGCTGAAAATAGCGGAGATCTCCATCACTCCAATGCCCATCATTATCAACAACAACCCAAGGACTTTACAGGAACTGCACCAGCTCTGCAGATCTTTGAACTGGGTGAAGCCCTGGTTGGGGCTTACCACTGAGGACCCGGCTCCTCTTTTCAGTTTATTGAAGCGGGGAGGCAAGTTGACATCTCCCAGGTCCCTCACAGCGGAAGTAAGGCAGTGCATTAAAAAGACTCAAGAGGCAATTTCCAGCAGAGAGGCACACAGGTATCAGCCTTCCCTGCCTTTCAGGCTTATCATCATGGGGAAGGCACCACACTTTCATGGCCTCATCTTTCAGTGGGACGAGGGGCGAAGGACTCCCTCATAATAATTGACTGGGTGTTCCTTCCTCACCAGCTGTCCAAGAGCATCATCACGCCACAGGAACTGATGGCGCAGCTAATCATGAAGGGCAGAACATGGCTTTGCATCGTAGTGGGGTGTGATTTCACATGCATTTACTCACCCGTCACTTTCGATACATTAGACCACTTAATCCAGATGAATTATAATTTGCAATTTGCATTGGACAGTTACTCTGGCCAGGTTTCCAACCATTACCCAAAACACAAATTATTTAATTTGACCTTTTTCATGATTCCACAGGGGAATCTAAGTAGAAAGCCCCTCAATAATGCTCTAACCATTTTTACAGATGGTTCAGGGAAATCTCTCAAGCCGGTGATGACTTGGAGAGACCTCCAGACATGGAAGTGAGAACCCGACATTAAGGTGGTCCCTGGATCACCTCAAGTAGCCGAACTGGAGGCCGTCATTAGAGCTTTTGAGAGGTGCAAGAACCCTTTAATTTGGTAACAGATTCAGGTTATGTAGCTGGAGTAACTATGAGGGCAGAATATGCTCTCCTAAAGGAAACTGTAAATCAAAAAATCTTCGGCTTGCTCTCGAAGTTAAGATATTTGCTTTCCCACTGAGAGCAACCATACTTCATAATGCATGTGAGGTCGCACGTAGACCTACCAGAATTCATCACAAAGAGCAATTGAAAAGCTGATGCCCTAGCCATGCCGGCTGATTTGGCCAAGCTCCCCAAGGTATTCAAGCAGGCAAAGCTGAGCCACCTCATGTACCATCAAAATGTTCCAGCTCTTATCTGCATGTTCAATCTTCCACGGACACAAGCGAGAGCCATTGTGGCGACATGCCCCAACTGCCAGAAATTCCAGCTTCCATCGCTTGGCAGTGGGGTAAATCCTTGAGGCATTAACATCGGTGAAGTGTGGCAAATGGATGTCACGCACTTCCCTGAATTCAGGAGGTTGAAGTACGTGCACGTTTCCATTGATACCTTTTCCGGTGCCATGTACACCTCCGCCCATGCCGGCGAAAAGGCCAAGGACGTGGAAAAATATCTCATCCAGGCCTTCGCTGTGCTGGTTGTGCCTGAAGAAATTAAGACCGACAATGGACCTGCCTACACCTCTCAGGAATTCGAGGGCTTCTGCCAACAGTGGGGATTTCGCCATGTCACTGGCACTCCCCACTCCCCAGCGGGGCAAGCCATCATTGAGCATGCCCATCAGATGCTCAAATGAGTGCTGATGCCACAGAGTGGAACAACAAAAGTTAACTCACCCGTTTTCCGTTTAGCTAAAGCTCTATTTACCATCATATTCTTAAACGGTTCCTTTGAAGATCCCGAACCACTGTTCTACCAACATTTCCAAAACACCAGAAGACAAAAATGAAAAGAGAATCCACAGGTCCTAATTAAGGACCCTGAATCACAACAGATCCAAGGACCGTATCACTCATAACCTGGGGGCGTGAATACGCTAGTGCGTCCACTTTTCAGGGGTTGAGGTGGATACCAAGCAAGTAGGTAAAACCCTATGTGACCTCTATTAAAATCAAAGAGGTCAAAACAGCCACTTGGAGGAGACATCGCAGGAAAAACCCTGACCTTCCATCCCCATCCGAACCCTTTTCCCTGGATTTTGATGTTAATCCCTTAATTTAAACTGTACGATTTTGCATTTACCTTTTGTACCTTTATTTCATAGATCCTCATCCTGGCACCCAATACCATGGACATCCTGACCAGCCTCCTGAGTTTCCTCCTCTCCCTGACATCCTGAAGCACCATACCATCGGCAGTGTGGATTGTCCCGCAACCCCAGGAGAAGTTCGAGGGGTTGTGCTGCATGAACTTAACATCTCTCAGCAAATCAATCCACACCTCCATTAAGGAGACCCAGGACCAAATCAACCATCTAAAGGAGGAATCAGGGGACTGGTTTGGGAACCTGCTGGATGGTATCAGGTTGTCAGGATGGTGGATTTCCATTTTAAAAACAATTTTGTTATGCATAGTAGTTTTTGTTATTGTTTTGTGTACTTTGAGTTGCCTTAAGGATTATTTAGCTGAGGCCACAGCCCAGCTTTTAAAGAATATAAAAGGGGGAGATGTTGCAGTGCACCTGGCCAAAGCCACCCAGACCACCAAGTGGTGGTCCAGGGAAGACCCTGGTGCTGAGGTGTAACATCTCTGCTAGGGTGAGTGTGTTCCACTCTCCCAAGCTCCCCCAGTTCCATAGTTTGAATATTGTTCTGTTACTGGTTTATGATCTCCCCTCCCCAAGTTATGTAATCCCTATAATTATGCATATCCACTAGAAAGTTCTGCCATATTCGACACCCCATTGGACCTTTCAAATCAAACCCTCCCCTGAGACTGTTCCATTGGTTATTATCCCACATTTGTCTTTGCTTTATTGGTTATGATCCTTCATACCTCCTTTCCCCGCCCCTGCATAAAAGCGGCAGTGACCGTTGCTTCCCGCTCTTCGTGCTCCCTGTTCTCCTGTTCTTCTGACCCCCCGCAAGGGAATAAAGGATCAGGATATCAGCCAAAGAGACCCTCTCTCCTCTTTTGTCTCCGCTCCAATGCTATTTTAACACCAGCCTGCAGTTCGCTCCTCATAAGATCCTGCAGTGTCTGCAAAACTGCTCTTGCCCCTGCCGCGCAGGACATCGCTCTTGCCCTCGCTGCGCTGGACATCTCGAGTAGTAAGACGCCTGCATAGCCTCCGGGCGGCTGTGCGGCTTGCGTCACACCTTCACTCTTGAACCCCTTATCTGCAATAAGGAAGAAAAAAAATCTCTTTTCCAAGGTTTGTACCATTGAATACAGCCATCTCCGTTTAGGATTGTGCACAGTAAAATCACTGTAACTCAGCAGTATATTAGCTTTAGAAATGCATTTTTTAAATTACAACTTCAGGAAAAGGTTTTCAGCTGTACAGAGTAGCTGTAAACCTTTCCTTTTTCAGTTTTTTTTCTATTTTTATGAGTGGAATGGCATCAACTATTACACACAAGGGAAAAGGAGCTGAGATAGCTGATATATCCCTGTGAGGAGAATTTCTTTGAGAATGTTAGATAATGGTTTATTTACATGTCAGATCCTTATGTTTACAGAGGACCAGAAACTCTTTGTAAACTTCAAAGACATCTTCAGGGGCATGTAAGACATTTTAGAGGAAAGACAATTTCTCCCTACCTTAGGTATTACTTTTTTTTCCCAAGAGAATGAAAAATCTTTATGATCAGTATCTAAGTTCAGTTTTTCAGTATACAATTGTGCTGAAGAAGTGAGACTTTTGCAAATGATAGCAAGGAGATTTGGAACAAAGGTACATGACTGCAGACCCACTAATGGACAAGAGAGATAAAGTCTTGGGGCTGAATATTATGCACCCATAGGGGAATTAGGAAAGTTCATCCTCCTTTCTGCAGTAATCTCCATCCCAGAAGAATGTTCTCTCTTTTGTATCTGGTTGATGCTCCTTTTGGGGGGAAATTCAGTAGAGGGTACTTGTCCTGGGCTGCAGGGTGGGATGTGCCTGGGAGCTTTTATTCTATCACCATCTGTTGAGACCAGGTGTGGCTGTGCTCCTGTGAATGGGTCCATGAATGCCTCCTGCATGAATCACAGATAACTCGATCCTGGACTATCTCCTGTTAAGTGGCCCATTAGCGCCTTGCCCATGACTCATCATCTCATTGTGAGATGTCCCACCCAGAGGGAGGAACCAGGCATTCCATGCTCAATATAAGCTGAGATCTCAAACACCAGAGCCGTCCACGTCCAGTGGATTTACCTGGAGGAGCAGCCTTCTTCTCTACTGGGTCCCCAGAGAAAAATTACATACTTCTACAGGATCACTGCTTCAACAGGACTATACCTACCACCACAGGAGGACTGCAGCCACCGTTTAATCGGACTGCTACCAACTCTCTGACCAATAGGGTGTCAGGTTGTATTCTTCTGACTCTGTCAGTGGTTTTGGTTTGGTTTGGTTTTGTTTTGTACTATTGCATTTGTTCTTGCTCAAACTTCCTAGTAAAGAACTGTTATTCCTATTCCCATTTTTTCTTTGCCTGAGAGCTTCTTAATTTCAAAATTCTAATAATTCGGAGGGAGGGGGTTTACAGTTTCCATTTCAAGGGAGGCTCCTGCCTCCCTTAAGTTGACACCTGTCTTTTCAAACCTAAACAGTACTGCACCAAGAACCACAGTAATCACCAAAAACCTGACAGGGACTCGTTGCACAAAAGTAGCAGCAGGAAAAGAAAAAAGCAAGCAAGCAAAAAAAAAATTAAATTATTACATCCTCTGATGATACATTAGCAGTGCTACAAAAATATCATTAAGGATAGAGAGTAATTCATAGCTTTACAAGCAGACATTGCCCATTTCAGTACTTCCGTTCGTCCTAACTGTAAAATACAAACTGTTAATTTTTCCAGAGTATTTTTCTGAGACTCAAGAAAAGTTCATTTTTCATTGCCCATAGGCAAGCTGTGAAAATCCAGCAAATGAAGCCCACTCTTTCCTCTTAAACATCACGATCCTTTTCAGTGATGGATATTCCAGGAGCTATTATAAGAAGAGTATGCACTCTCAGGTGGAAAATCACACTAACCTCCTACCAAATCCATTTCAGCCATTGTGGTAACATTAATCAGTACTGTGAAGTGCAGTTTAGACTAGGAAACCTTCCCTTTTCAGGCTGTGGTCTCTTCAAAGGCAAACACCAGACTAATCTTTTTAATAGTGCAAGCAAGAAGAAACAGACCATTGATAAAGCAGTTTATTTTGACTGACAGATGAGGCAAATTAACTCAGCTGCAATCTCCTCAACCTACTGCTGCCTTAAATAGAGAGAGCTGCATGGAGAAGGCCAAATAAGCTACTGTAATCCTTACATCTGGGGGAACTCAAGCAGCTGCCATTCATCACTGTCATTTACATAACTGGCAGTAGAAAGAGGAAACTCACACACTGAACATGGAGGTAGTGCTCATTTTGTTTCTGTTTTTAAAAACATCATTATTCCTTATATTTCAAAGCATATAGTAATGACAGAGCATTCATCGTAGCTAATCCAACTATGAACTTAAAATTAGGCTTCTTCAACTCCCACAGCCCCTGCAGTGACAGCTGATTTACACTAAACCAGCATGGATCAGCAGAGAGATCAGCACAACAGCTTGCAGGGTGCAGTACCAGGAATCACACTGGACATCCATGTCGAGTAACCCTCACTTTCCATAGCACAGCACCACAGCTCTGGGATCCATAATACCAGGTGAGAGTAGCATTCAAATCTTTGACAGCCATGCCATCAGTGACCAGGAGTCTGCAAAGCAGACTCCAGAGACAATCTGCAACAGTGGAAATTTGATCCTGATACAGCTTCTCTCATGTGCTTGTTTGGCCACAACTTTATACTGCCATTACCACTTCCATGTTATTTCATAAACAAGCAGATATTGACTTTCTATATAGTTCACATTAAATGGTATACATGTTTAGTTAAAACATCCCGGGAAGCATTTATTACAGGCAAGAATAATTTTTGGCACATCAGGTAAGTCTTCCTGAAGCCCTGTGAGATGGTTTTTAGCTTTTAAAAGTGAAATGAGGCTCAGGCCAACACCCTTCCCCTTTGAACAAACAGTGATCAATTTACCTCAAACTTCATTTTGCTGTATTGTATTTTATACAGACTAAGTCAAAAGAAAGAGAGAGAGAAAGAGAGAGGAAGAGAGAAAGAGAAAGAGGGAGAAAGAAAGAAAGAGAGGAAGAGAGAAAGCGAAAGAGGGAGAAAGAAAGAAAGAAAGAAAGAAAGAGAGAAAGAAAGAGAGAAAGAGAAAAAAGAAAGAAAGAAGCTCCTTAGAAGGCATAGGCCTCTTTTCAACTTCTTGTGAACAAATTTCACAAGTTCTGCTCAAGCACAATATTCTTTTTCAGCCTGACGATACTCAAATTAAGGATATACTTTATGTACATCTCTTTTGAAAACTAGGCTTATTACTGTTATTTCATTTACTAATTTTGTGGGGGTGGATAATTGCTTTCATCTTTAAGAGGTAATCATAAGCAGATTTATGGCAATTGACAAATATTTCTTTGTTACATTGCAGTGTATGAATGAATAACCTATTAAAAAAATCCACAACTGCCAAGTTAAGCACTCCTTAATTTTATGTGCTAACTACTGTAAAAAGTTAATTATGTTTACTTCTATGAAGCTGTACAGAAGGATGCACAACCATTTGTTACTGAACCCAATAATTAGCATCTTGCTCCGGAACAAATACCTGAAAGGTGGTGTTAAAGTGAAATATTATTCTATAACATTTTTCATACTAGCCCCATATAGGTGATTTCTTGCAACACACATCCATGGATGACAAAGGATTTCTGCAGTTCCTGAACCACAGCTAAAGACGTAATTGTCTTGTGGTTTTGTCTCACTTTATTGCTTGCCTTAGAGCCACACACTAGATCAACATTTCTAGGATTTTTCACTATTTCAAATACTGATGGAGAAAACAGCTTTTCTTTATATATAATATGCTTGGTGATTTTATTTCAGGAATCAGCTCATATGGTAAATTCATGCAGAATAAAAACAGCTGGACAAAGTGGTAACTATGTTCTTTCCTCAGATTCCTCTAGGTATATGTATCTTAAAAATTTGAAGCAAAGCAAATTTCTTCCATGAATAGTTTCTCGGAGGAAGAAAGTAAGAAAGCAAATCACATAATTTGGAAATTTTGGAGAAAAAAAATATTACATTCTACTCATTGATAGTCCCTCAGACCCATCCATCATAGCAGGCCAAAGACAAAGCTCAGCTCTAAAACTTGAATCAGTCTCTTTTGCTTGCACTTTTTCATCACCTTCCCAAGAGCAAGGGTCTTACTAGTCTGTCTGACTTCTTCCTGTCATAAACTATGAACATTTCAAGTCCTAGATGAAATTTTCTTATAACATTATGAATTAATCAGAACATGAAGTCTGGGTGAAGCCATGCCTTTCCCGCACTCATAACAGACTTTCTAACAATTATTCCCTCTTGGCACCACAAAGAGCTTACAAGCAACAAGAAACGATACATTTCTGGCTCGTCTCTGGTTTTCCATACATGCCACCTGCATTTAGTTATGTTTGTACCACTTTGTGGTAACACAGAAAAGAGATAGGAGTTTATGGCCTTTTGCATCTGAGAAAGTTAAAGACAATAACTAACCATAATAGACAGAAAACAATATTTTGTGCTAGCTAATGTTTTCTGGAATGGCAAGAGAAGGAATGCACTGGATCTAAACTGACAATGAGATCCTAGAAAGAACACTTCTGTTCTAGTTAGTAAGGCCCATGTATAGAGAAGCACACATTCAGGGCTGTGCCTAAAGTAGATGAAACTAAATTGAAATCTGCACTACCTAGTTGTGGTATTGCACTGGTTTTGTGTAGCAAAGCACTGCGCTAGTCTAATAATTAGGGGAAAAAAGATGTGGAAAAATTTTAGAAGCCTGAACAGAACAGCCTGAATGGCAGAATATATAAAGAACAAC
>WEIT01032527.1:25851-35896 GCA_013389985.1 Dryoscopus gambensis
GAGCTGGGGATTGAGAGGCGCCTGCGCGCCGATCGCTTGGGAAGCCGGACACGTACCCACCGGGGCTCCGCAATTCGGGAGCGGCGGGGGGACCCGCTGCCCCTGCAGAGCGCCCCATGTACCCCCTGCCGGGCGCCCGGGGGCCGCCGGCCCTCCGGGTGCATTCGGCATCGGCCGACGGCTGGCAGCCCCGTGCTGCCTGCCTGCCCTGGCAGCTCTTCATATATGTATAGGTACGGATAGGTATAAGTATACACATAGGTATAATATAGAGAGAGATACACACATATAAACACACATACATACATATGTGTGTGTGTGTGTATAAAAATATACAAAATCTACATGCAGAAACATATAAATACATGTAAATATAAATACATTTGTAAATATGTAAATTTATATCTATGTTTATATAGATGAATCCTGCTTCCTTTCAGAAATAAAGTCGTATCTGGCTGAATAAACATTATGATGTTACTTGTTTTGCCTCCTAGCTCTGAAGCAATTGGAGAAAGTGTAGTGAATTANGCAGGGAATGGCAGGGCGATCCCCTTCCCAGGTTCGAGAGCATCTCACCGGAGCTGGGGATGGAGAGGCGCCTGCGCGCCGATCGCTTGGGAAGCCGGACACGTACCCACCGGGGCTCCGCAATTCGGGAGCGGCGGGGGGACCCGCTGCCCCTGCAGAGCGCCCCATGTACCCCCTGCCGGGCGCCCGGGGGCCGCCGGCCCTCCGGGTGCATTCGGCATCGGCCGACGGCTGGCAGCCCCGTGCTGCCTGCCTGCCCTGGCAGCTCTTCATATATGTATAGGTACGGATAGGTATAAGTATACACATAGGTATAATATAGAGAGAGATACACACATATAAACACACATACATACATATGTGTGTGTGTGTGTATAAAAATATACAAAATCTACATGCAGAAACATATAAATACATGTAAATATAAATACATTTGTAAATATGTAAATTTATATCTATGTTTATATAGATGAATCCTGCTTCCTTTCAGAAATAAAGTCGTATCTGGCTGAATAAACATTATGATGTTACTTGTTTTGCCTCCTAGCTCTGAAGCAATTGGAGAAAGTGTAGTGAATTAGAAAATTTTCATGAAAACACATTTCTGTGAGAACTACTACCTGTCTGGGAGTACAAATCAGTCAGTGGCTGTTGAGGGTTACTCTTGTGACAGAAGTTAAATACCATCCCACTCAAAATTGTACTTGGTGCCTCATCAAGAACTTGGATGTGTTGTTTTAGAAAGAAACCCTCTAGTTCTGTGTATAATGCTGCTATCACATACCACTATTACCAAGTTGCCACAAAAGAATACACTGCAATATGCTTTTTTGTAACCATTGCATCTAATTTTGGGCTTATGAGACTGATTCCAAACTCACCAAAGACTAGGGAAAGGACTCCAGTGTTTCTTTTAGGTTTGGATCAAGCATTTGTAGGGTTCAGGTCTAGGAAAATGTCAAAAGAGAAGACTAAGGTTATGAACATTTGGCTTTTCAAAGGCAAGGTAGGGATGCTTTTCAGAATCAAAGCAGAATCCTACTATCATGGGTAGGTTGAAGATCTAATCACTGATTTTCGTGTCAGTGATGTCACATTCTGGTTCCAGATTTGGGCTGAAGAGTGTTAGGATCAACAGTATGCAGAGATTCTTTAAGATTTTTTTATGGCTATGAATGATGTTGGTACTTTGCTTCTGGACAGTAAAGTAGCATTAAAAAATTCTCTAATATATAATCTAAGGCAACATATTTTTATATTAATATTTTAGTATTTGTGGTTAGTCCATGCCCTACAGACTCAGCATGCAGTCATTCTTTTGAATCTGAACAGACCTCATCAGGAAAAGAGAATAAATCAACATTGCTGGAGTTTGTGTATTACAGATTCAAAATATTCCACACTGGAGACAATGGCTGTTTCTTACTCTGTGTTCACAGGATGCAACTCATGGTGCTTTCCTAGACTGTGACTTAGACCCTCAAACACTGCAGAACTGTGAATACAGCTGATATTTAGACTTCTGTAACTTCCTTCCAGAGGAAAGTAAAATTTTGGATTTGCTGGCCTGAGCACTGGAAACAGGAAGAGATGTTTAGCTGAAATGAAATTAAATCTGACAAACAAACAAAAAGAGGCTTCCTTTGTTTTGTGGTACCTCTAGTGTGCTTGAAAAGCATAACAAAATTATTCTCCTTATTCACTTTGGTGCATAAATTCACTTCAGTCACACGTATATTAGACAAACACACACTGTTATGTTTTCACCTGTCCTCAGCTTTATTCTGAGCTCATATATCCTGAGGGATAAACTAATACTTCACATCTCACAAAGCATAAGAGGTGGCGCCTAGTCGCCCAGCCCTAGGAACTCTTTACTGAAAAAGTTGTCACACTAGCAGTTATCATTTCTTTCTTCTGGCTCTCAGCTTGCTGCTGAGGAAATGGAAGGTGAGTAATTCCCTACAAGGCACCCTGTGGTTTAGATTATTTTCATGCTTCTTACAGCCTCAGGTTGGGTTAGTTAGTGCATACATAAAGCAGAGGAAGATGATGTGTATGAAACATATACATCTTCATTCTTGCTAGGTCAAGGGGAAGCACAGAACTGTTGAAGCGTCTTCTTTCTTAGACACTGTAGGAGTATGGAAATGCCACATGGTGATTAATGAAACTCTGCCATCCTTTCTACACTGTTTCACATCACAGGGCAAATACTTCACCATAATACTTCACCATACCCTCCATAGTGAAGAGCCCAATTTTTAGCACCTGATGTCACAAATACAAAAAGGAAACCTCAAAGCCTTTGTCTGAGAGAAACATATTATTAAAGCAAATAACCAGCTATAAAACTGCTGGAATGCACTTGACACAGGACCACATTTCTGACTTATCTGCTGCAGCTGACAGTAGTCTTCTTGGGGCTTTTTGAACTATAAACAACACTTTGTGGACTGTAGTGCACTTCTGGCTCATTTCTAAGAAAGATATGAGGTTTCTTTTGGTAGTTATTGCCCCCAAAATTCTGGATGTTGGCCAGAATCAAGTCAGTTCTTTGTATTGAATGCCCTTGCATTTGTTATCAGACACTACTCCAGGAATGAATGTAGTATTGACAGGAAAGAGTGATTAGAGCCCAGCTTTATCGTCTTTAGAACTGCAAAACCTATGTTTTTTCATTTTTTTTTCTAAGAGGCAAACTGTCTTGATTGTTTGAGTCACTGGAAGTGAAAAACAATTTTTATGGAGAGTCAGGCTCTTTATGGATCTGTAACAGTCAAATCTTTATGGTCTCACCACTTTTTACTTGAAGCATAATCTCAAATTAAAGAGCTACTCAGAGTTTCAGTTCCCACTCATTCCCCTAATATATTTTTATTTACTTTGTGCTTGTAGATTGCCGATTCAATAATTATTTTTCACTGTAATCTTGTTTTACTTTACTGAACTCAGTACTTGCTTTTTGTATCTCATCTTCTATAACAGTTTCAAGCATTCACTGCCTGATGCACTGGGTGGAGATCATCTATAAAAGCAATATCTCTCATAAAGCTAGAGCTTTTCAGATTCAGGACAATTTTATAATTAAGCATAATGAAAGTTTTGCATCAATAGAATTTTTTTTCTTGTGGTAATTTTTGCCTGAGTAAGGATTGCAAGAATTTTCATCTTTTATCCATATTTAGTATTTCTTACATGTAAGAGAATGCCATTCTCTATCATCTGAGATAGGAATAGAAATCTCTTTTTCTTCTCACTGTCTCTGACAGTAAGACTAAAGACTGTGCATAAAGCTATTGAGAAATTTTTGCAGACTCATTCTAGCAGGCTTAGCTTGTTAATGCCACCACAGAAATCTATCTAGTGACAGAAGAGCAGTGATAGGCAGGACAGAAAAGGTCCATCACATAATTGCCAGGTTTAAATATAAAAATTGAACAGTGTTTTCCTCCTCCTATGGATCTCTGAAATACATTCCCAACATTTTTTAGATTTTGAGGAGAGATTTGAAAAAGTGAAAGTATGTTTTTTCCAAATAATGCACAGATTTCATTTGAAATCAGTCTGGGGACTCCATTCACAGTCTTATTTCAGGAAATGTAGAATAGATTTCTGTGAGGCTGCTGAAAAATTGTCTGAACAGGTCTCATAAGCATTATAATGAATGTTCCTTAAAATTCGTTGTGATTTTAAAGTTTGATTTATGTTACATGCATTCTGATGGAGAAGAAATGAAAGAGACCATTCTGATACATACCACTTCCACAAAGTGGAAGTTAAACAACTTTATCTGCAAGTTCGAATTCACCTAACCAGAGCACTTGTACTACAGAGCTGAAATAAACTTTTCCCACCTACAGTAAGTGAAAACCTTTCAACACCTACAAGTTCAGTCATTAACAGACATTGGCTCTAGCCTCAGCACTGTTCTCCAAAATCACTTTTTTGTTTTATCTTTTTCTTTGTGCTTCAGAGAGGAGTCCTTCAAGGGTAAATTTAGGCTGTAATACTAATCACTCGGTGACAAACCTGTACTTTAGCTTCTGCTCAGGTCTAACAATAGCAGTTTTGTTCACTCTGTTTCCATTAGACTGCACAGTGTTTTTTCACTCAGATTATTTTAATCATGATTCTATCTGTATAGAAGTCTATCTAATTGTGTAATCTATTGGAGAGAAAAAAAATCAGATGAGAACAAAATTACATTAAGGCCTTGACCTCAAGTCACTTGTCAGACAAGACTGTTGCTGAAGCAATTAGGACATTTGACCAAAAAATAATATGACTAAAGTGGCTAATTTGCCAGCCGAGAAACGGGATGCGTTTTCTCCAGACCTGTGCTGAGCAGAAAGTACCAACATTAAGAGCATTTTAATCCTTTACCTCTCTCTTCTATTTTAAGCCTTCCAGGAGACCATGAGAGTTCTGTGACCTACTGAACTTCTATGGTAATACTAATGAATCTCTTCAGTGAGCAAGCAATGTGCTTCCATCCAAAATGGACACATAGCACATCAGCCAGATCCTTCCAGCTTTTGACCAGTCATTTATTGTCTCCATTGATACTCTATCAACTCTGATTTATGTGTTCTTCATCTAAAGTTAGAGGCATTTAACCACTATTATATAGGCAAAATTTGAGGAAAGAAGGTGGATGTATTTTTATGAGGAATTCATTCACTGTTTCTGTTATGTTCTCTAGTAACTTCTCTACTAAGTTCCACAGTTCTCAGGAGCTTTCCCAAATACCACACCCCATCTGGCCATGCTTCTGTCTCACCACTTCCTGCTTAATCCTCCCTGTTACCTCAGAGAAACATCAGTATTTTTCCTTCATGAACCTGTGGATGGTAGGAGCATGGAAATGACTTAGGAAATGTTACAACACTTCTTCAAAACTATTTGCTGTGCATTTTGCCAAGGGGTATACAACAGTGATATATATTGATTAAAAAACATCAGCAAAACAACAAATCGCAAACCAGCTACAAAACCTACCCAGCACTTGCAGCATCTGCTTTTGTTATTCTATTTTAGATGTGTAAGTTAGAGCATACTCTTTTTCAGCAGAGAATAGTGTGCAAGATGGCATAGTGCAGGTACTCTCAGTTGGCTGTGAATGTTCTGGTACACCCTCACGGTGCCATGGAACTCCTTGCAGAGAGGTAACAGCTCAGTTACTGAAACCCATGTTGCCAACCCATTACACTTGTATCAGAGCTTGCCAGCTCAGGCTTCATACTATATTTACATGTTTCTGCAGGAGCCAGGTCTGGAAACAGCTTGTTCAGGGCTGCCATGGGATCTTTGCACTGCAGTCTAGATACTAGAAGTATCATGTTAGTCTTCAGCAGCTGACAATCTTTTCTCTGGTTTCCTTTCAGTAAGGTGGATCTTTCAATATATTGGTTATCTTCAGAATCACATTCCCATCCAGGCTAAGAAATTACCCAAACAGTTGTGTTGGTTTGTTTCCTCCAGTAAGGCTCTTATTTTATCTTTCCCAGTCAGCTTGGTTGACAGACTTTTTCTGAGCCAATTTTACAGTCAATATATAAAAAAACCCCAAACAACAAAACCCAACCCCCAAAATACATGAAGCTGGATCAGTTCTCAGCCAAAACACAAATGTTTTTGAGTTCCCACAGACTTCCTTTTGCAAATCCATTTAGAAAAACCAAGAAAAGAAAACAAAACTGAACCTTTTCCCCAACATCTTAGTACTTGTCTCTGCAGTAGAACAACGAAGATTTCCCAAACCAGTTAGCAGAATTGGTGGAAATTTCTGTTTCACGGGTGATCTGATTGACCAAAGTATTCTTAGAAGTCCTTTATCTGTAAAACAAACTCAATAAAATTCAGACCAAGGTCAAACATTCCATTCTCATTTTAGGAGTTCTGCAGATGTCTAGCATCAGGGTGCTGGCAGTGTTTAGCAACATACATGAATATGATCCTGTTCCATGAAATCAAAGTTTTGATATTCACTGCAGCTAAATTAGCCCTGGTATTATAACTGTGCTTATTTACCAAGGAAGGCTTCTTTAAATTAATACTGCTATTGTCTAAGGTAAGAGCATGAATCTGTTCAGAGCCTATAGTATTCTTGTTTGCCAGATGAAATGTAGTTTAGATGTATTTCAGAATGTGTATAAGGACAAACATTTTGGTTAATCCCTTGAATGTCTTGAAAGAAAAAGACAAGATGTACGCCAAAATAAAGACAGAAATTATAGCTGTTTATAATACATATTTCACTCCTAGCCATATTTCTGATATATCAATTAAAAAAATATATTAAATAGTAGTTCATATTCAGCAGATATGTTTTCCTCCTATTTTACTTACATCTAGGTTATGCAGCACACATATTCTTGAATCACTTATGCTAAAGCATGGTATTATAATTTATGAACTGAAAGTTTAGCAAACAAGTATTTTCTTTCTTTTTCTTTCTTTTTCTTTCTTTTTCTTTCTTTTTCTTTCTTTTTCTTTTAATGAAGCCTATCAGTTGCTCAAGATTTTTAAAATCGCATGTATATTTTCATTGTGTCAAGTTTTCACTATTGGTAATATTCAGAATGTGCTCTGCTATAACTTTCTATCATGGTTCACTCATTAGAAGTTCTGTAAATAGCTACCTCAAGTGCCAGACATGAGGCTCCCTTCTGGACTTCTGATTTGGGCAGAACTTTGTACTAGTTTCATTTGGGAGTTTTTCTAGAGTAAGTGTTCTAAAATCCTGCATATTTTCATTCACCTGTCAAAGAGTGAAAAGTATGCTGACAATATGAATTTTACAGTAAAAATAGAAATAAATAAATTTGTAGTCAGTTCCTACTGGAGAAAACAATTGCTCCTTTATACTAATTTTTTTTCTGATGATTACTATAAAGCTAACAATAGTTTCAAGACATAGCATACTACAGACAACCAGAGTGTTCTCTGCCAGTTAATACTTGTACTTCATAACTGAATGGAATACACATATAGCCCTTTACTGTTTTTTATAAAACCAAGGAAACCATACCCAAATCTAGTGGAATTAAAAAAAAATCTTAATGATGCTTTTCAAATAGAAAGATAAGCTTGTTACAGAAGGTTAATTCACAGAAGATACTCATTAGAGATTCACCTCCTCTAACACTCCCTTGCAAAGAACAGAGTACCTAGAAACAGCATGTATCAGACATTAAACTACTGTTCCAGCTGATCTCCACCAAGGGCCAAGATTGCCTCTATTTTATTTCTAATCTATGTAATGAGATTCTTCACGTAAATCCTGCAACTAGCAGCAACTAATTAGGTCAAATTAACAGGACATATGTTACTGGATCTATTTTGAGTTTAAATCCTCAAGATGCAGCTACCCTCCTCTTTAAGGTAACCACTGCTGGGTGTTAAACGTAAAAAGACAACTTTATGTTGTGGTGTGTTTACTATTCCTTTAGTCAGAGCCTTGCTCAACATTAAGTCAGATTTCCGGTGGACTTCAATGCTATATTTATTTTCTTATCACCTCTGCTCCCCTTTCATCCTAAACAATTTGCATAAACCTGCATAATGCTATTTAGCTTATGCCTTACTGCTACTATATATAGATGAACTGGAAATTCAGCTTAGTAAAGCAACTTAATTATTTTCTTGTTCCTTTCTTTTCTCCTGCCTACAAACTGCATGTGTTTGTGTGTATGAAGGTGTGAAAGAGAGATCATGCACTCAAAAGGAATTTTAAATTATGAGTATTATTGTTCTTATTAATTATTGGGGGAAACAAAATTTTCTACACTGATGCAAAAGTAGGAGCCATAAGAACTATCCCAAATATCACAAGGATTCCAGTATATGTGTGTATACTTGTGTGTGTTCATGTGAGTGTGTGTTTGTAAATGAGAAACAGGATTTTTTCCTTTTTTCAAAAAAAAAAGATGAAAAATATTTTACATTTTCCTTGTGAGACAAGTTGAGAGTTATCTCAACTCACGTCAGGTGCTGATATTATTAACAGTATATCTCATACATTTAATGCAGTCTTCCTTTGCTTTTTTGTGTTATCATTTATTTGCTTAACAATCTGTTTGCTTACCAGTCAAGTTTACATTTGAAAATTAAGTTATTTCTTTAAAAATCTAGAGGTGAAATTAAAAATCTCATTGAATATGGAATATCTCTAGTTGGATAGGACTCATAAGGAAATAAAAACAATACTTATATTTTAGTTAAAAGTAGACATTTTTCTCACAACTTTTGTTTGCAAAAGCCGTAAAAATACAGCAGTTTAAATATAGATCTACTTGCCTAAAAAAAATTAATTTTATATTTAATGAAGCTAATTTTGTAGCACCTTAGCAGTTAATCCCTGAGAAGGCTTCCCCTCCTGATAGCACTTTAAAGCAGATAGAGGCATTACTCTAAGGAGAGCTTACCAGTGTTTTTAACTCTAGACTGAGTAGTACAAGCCTGGCTACATCCATTATAGATTGGGTGTTATCCTATTGTCTGAAATACATCTCACTTCTCTAAACAAGGTTAAATGTTTAGAGAAGTTTTTTTAGAGAGTTTAAATGTTTAGAGAGTTTTTTCTTCCCCTAATCCTGTTTAGCAAGTCAATGGGTAGTCTGGACAGTTTAAGTATTCCAGTTAAGTGGGAGAAAGGTCACTGCAAGATTACTGAAAAGGTATCAGGGGATGCTAAAGGATAAATGCAGTTTTCCAAAGGATTTTAGGGAAGGCAAGTCAATACTAACATTAAAATAAAAAATATCTATGAATTTCCAACTACCATTGCAATAATAAAACTTGTGTTTATTTTTGCAAGTACATTTTACATTTTTTTCCCAGCATTGACATACTTTCTTGGCCTCACACCAAACTCACCAGAGCTGAAAGCTGATGGGAAACTTCCACTTCCTTTAGCCCCAGGGGCTGCTCCTCTGTGCCCAGTGATGAATGGCCTCATTGGAGGCCAGCTCTGTTCAGTGCACTACCTAAGAAAAATTCCCCTGATTTCAGTGGTAACTTACCGTACAAGGCTGAATCCAGAGGTAAGGAAGCTTTCATGGTTTGACACTGGACACAATGCCAGTGCCCCATGAAAATATATTTTTTACTAATAATGGTTGTGAGATGTGATCAGGAACAGAGCAGAGCAGGCTCAAACTTAGAAATAAGGAAAAAAAACTTTATTAATCTACACTAAAGGAAAGAAACACATAGGAAACAGAATGAAAACTCTCTGAAACATTCCTCCTCCTCCCAACTTCCACCCTCCACACAATCAGACAAAACCTTGGATTTCCTGATCAGTTAACAATACTCAAATAATCAAGTCTCAGTCCATCAAAGAAGAGAGGAGTCTCTCTTGTAAACCATAGTGTCCTTCCATGTCTGGTGCTCTCACCACCATCCATGGACCGAAACTGCCCTCAGGATTCAAGGATGCTTTGCCAAGTACCACAGGCTCCGTTTTTGGGACAACCGTCCCCCCCATTTTATAACCCCTGGGGCTGAG
>WEIT01032527.1:36100-46879 GCA_013389985.1 Dryoscopus gambensis
GGGGGGGGGGAGTAGAGAACCATCTCCTCGTCTCTCCACCCTTCCATCCTGCAGAAGCTGGGTCAGTCCCGTTTCCTTCCACCCTCTCTCTCTCTCTCTGGGCTCCGGCCTACCTCTCTCCTCAGGCTGCATGGCTTCAGGCCGCATGGCTGCCCCTCCCCCACCCAGGCCCAGGCCTAGGCCTCAGGCCTCAGGCTGGGCGGGGGAGGAGATCTGCTCCCTTCAACAACCGGAACAAAAGAGGAAGTTCCTCTGTGATTCTGTCCTTTATCTCCCTATGTTCTCAGAGGTGACAAATCTCTTCAGTGGTCATACCAGGTGTCAATATTCAGTCTGACCACTGATTGGTCTGACTATAACTTCCTTAAAAAACTTACTTCCTTTCAAACCAGGACAGAAGCCAACTGGCTATTTTCCATCAATGCTATGGAAAAAGCTCTATAAAGTTTTCTGCCTAGCTTGTAAGTTTTGGGCCTTTGCATTCAAGGTATATTTGTGACTGATGGACTTCATTGAGATTTGCCCCTGCAGCTAGCAAGGTGCTTGCAGAGTACCAAAAGACAGATTTACCCAACAAGGAAACACTGAAGAAAAATGCCCTCTTGACTGAGCAAAATTCTCACCTGCAGATTTTGGAGTTTTTTTCTGCAAGAGCACCAGGGGAATTTTTCCAAGGACCTGATGGGGAGAAGTAGAAGCAATAATCCAAAAAGTGATGCTAGCACTTTCTGAGGATGTAGATAACTCAAGTACCATTCCTGATGGTACAGAGCTTTCATGCACCATCTCACAAACAGTATATGCTGGGGACTACCCTGCTGGAAAGCAACTTGGCAGAAATGGACCTGGGCGTCCTGTTGTACACCAAGTTGTCCATAAACCAGTGGTGTGGCCTTATGGCAAAGGTGGCTAACAGTATCCTGGAATGCACTGGAAAAACTTCTGTCGTCAGTTCAATGGACATGATCCTTTCCCTCTTCTCAGCACTGGTGAGGTCTCATCTGGACACCTGTATCCAGTTCTGGGCTCCACAGCATATGAGAGACATGGATGTATGGAAGAGAGACCAGTGAAGGGCCACACAGATGGTTAAGGGACTATGAGGGAAGGATGAGAGACCTGGGACTTTTCAGCCTTGAGAAGAGAAGGCTCCAGGGGTATCTTATCAATGTCTATAAACACCTGAAGGGAGGTGCAAAGGGAGGGAGCCAGGCTCTTCCAGTGGTGCCCACTGACAGGACTAGAGTCAATGGACACAAACTGAAATGCAGCAGGTTCCCTCTGAACATCAGGAAACACTTTTTTTACTGTGTGACTGACCGCTGGCACATATTGCCACGGGAGATGGTGACATCTCCATCCTTGGAGATATTCAAAAGCCATGTGGACATAGTACTGGGTAACTGGCTCTAGATGGCCCTGCTTGACAAGCAGGTTGGACTATAGGACCTCCAGAATTCCTTTCCAATCTCAATCTTCTGTGATGCTGCAATTCTGTGACATATATGGGGAAGGGACTGTTAATCACTCTGGTGCAGCCCCATTTAAGTGGTAGGCCATTAGTATGTGCAAGCAGTGTCTCCTACATTTTCTACATCATGTTAAAAAGAAAAATTAAAATATGTCAGTCTGTCAAAGAAAAAGCAGACTTGACAATGCACAATCTGCCCTAAAAAACATAACTAATGATTGCAAAATATAGATGTACAGCTGCATTTTCTAATACACCTGATTCTGCAGGGTTATCTGTATTACAAGCGTCTCATGAGATTAAAGAACAATTAAAGGACCAATTACTTTAAAGGTGCTAGCCATTCATATCCACAGCTTCAGTGGCAGAAAAATCCTCAACTCTGTCAAAACTGGTTTTCTCAGAACTGGTAGTTCCGTGAAAACAGGTGAAAACCCAGGTCCCTAGAAAATATGCCAGAAGAGGTATTGAAATATTATTTTAGCACTCCCAAGTTCACACATCAGTTGGATGGAAGATTTGAGGACTGTAACTTGTTTTTAGGTTAATCTGGTTGCCAAATCGCTCACGGGATCTGACCTAGAGTGTGAAAATTTGTGTTCATGAGCAGAGAAATAATCAAACTGAGCACTATCAAGCTAACCTTCACAAATTTTGAAATATCCTGCCTGGAAATTATTCCATGGCATAGCTTTCAAAAGTTTTAAGGTGTAATGACCTTATTTTGTAGCCTTTGCACTTTATACAGAAATTAGTATTATTTCTCTTTTAAATATATTGTGATATATGGCACTTGTAGATTTTCAATATTTCTTCTCCCCCATCTTTATTCATCCCTATGATTAAACTAACAAAACAATTAAAAGAAATGAAATGTGAACACCATTAGATATATTCCCTCACCATGTCTGAAGAACATTTTTTTTGCTTCAGTAAGCATCCTTGTTTTTACCTCATATTACTGTGTTCCTATGATTTCAGTAAAATTTTTCACAGACTCCTTTATACTTAATGTTTCTTTTCATCTTTTATAGTATTTCCATTATACAGAGTAGATGAAATGCCCTTCTAAAATTTCAGTATTTAAAATGGATCTACGGTGCTTTTGAACAGATTTGAAAACCCTATTTATCATCTAGGAGAACTTTTTTTAACCTAAGGAGTTTTATGCATATATTTATGGTAATGAGTACAAGCTATTATACCTGTCATAATACAAAGCAGATCAGCTGGTATTATTTTCATAAATATTTAAAAGCTAGCACACCTACAGTGTTGCCTAGGAGTGTTTATAGTAGAGTCATTAAAGAAAGGGAAAAACGATGCCATCTTCATCTAAGTAAACTTTGTTAAAATATAAGTGGGCATGAGATACTAGGGCTTTATTTTGAAGTTAGCAGGTTAAACTCAGGTTTAAAGATCCTTAGAATAAAAACCCTGCTACTTTTTTCTTCTCTGCTTTTTAAACATAAACTAGATCAGCTTTGTCACTTGCAGTGTGGAACAAGTTCTTCTGACACAGTGTAGACACAATTTATGTGAGGATTCATACATACTACATGTCCCAGGAGACTGCAATCAAGGTGCAGTCTTGGACATGGCTTTGATCAACCTGATCTAGCTGAATATCTCCCTGCTCATGGCAGGGGGGTAGATTATCTTTGAAAGTCCCTTCCAACCCTAACTTCTTGATGGTATATTCCAGCTGATGATTCTAATAAGTACACACAATATCAAACTTGGTATCCTGTATCCAAAGGTGAGAACAACAGGCATAACTGGGACTCTGAACCATGTTAGAATTGTGTTGAGGGAAATGTAAAACATAGATTGCTCCAAAGGCACTTCCTTTTCTATTTGTCCCTTGCTCTTCCAGTTTTCTTGTGGTTATAAAGTTAATATGGCTAGATTCATCATAAAATTTAATTTTACCTGAGTCAAGAAAAAAGAAGTTGAGGAGCCTTTTGGTTGCCATTTTAGATGCCTCTATTTATTACTCACTTAACTCCATAGCCTTGGACAGGAACAGAAAAACACATTTTATTCACAAAAATGTAACATGTCAATAAAGGGAGCAAAGCCCTTCTTCTACCTTCTGCTTTGGTATCATTGCTGTCTCCCTTAAGAAACTAGAATAGTCTGTTGGGAGCTTTTGCCAGAGGAACAACCTTATGTATATTTAATGTGGTTGCTAAATGGTATCGTGCTTATCATTTGTGAATCACTGGAGCTTGCATCTGTTTCTTGTAGCTGGGTTTGGGACTAAAAGTTTTGTTTTAATGGCCTGTTAAACTCCCACCTGGCTATTTTGTTGCTTACATTAATCTATTGTAGGTTCATTTATAGATTTTTTAAGGCAGGTAAAAGCATATATTCCTTTCCACAATTCACCTGAAGACATTGCAACTGTTACCCACATAAAATACACAAAGGACTCATAACAATAAGCAACTAGTTTAAAGTGGTGAAATGGTAGAATTCCTTTACTTCTTAGCATCTTCATCCATAACTAATGAAATGTGAAGGATAAAAAAGTGTCATAGCTTCATAAGAATGATGTGAAGTCTGAAATGTAGCAATAATGAATTTTATTTTTTAATCTTGGCAAAAATCATATAGAATGTTGTTTGCTCATACAAAAATGTTACCATTAAACTATGGCATTATTGCAGATATTCATCTTTAAGATTAATTCCTTGTACTTTAATAATACCAAAATTAATACCATAGAATCATAGAACTATAAAAGGGTTTGGGTTGGAAGAGACCTTTAAATGTCATCTAGTCCAATGCTCCCTCTGCAGTGAGCAGGGACATCTTCTGCTAGATGAGGTTGCTTACAGCCCCACCCAACCTAATATTTCAAGGGATGGGACATCTACCAGCTCTTGGGGAAACTTGTTCCTGTGTTTCACCACTCTCATTGTAAAAGATGTCTACCATGAGAACGTTTATACAGCCTTTTTTAAAATCCCAAATTTAATCTTATTTTAAGTCTATTTAACCACTCATTTTCACTTTTTCTACTTCTGCTTGTAAAGAGTATCATCCTGGAAGACTGCAGATATGACAACTAAGCACTTGTTGTGAAGCCATCCAGTCTTGTTTTATCAGAAATACTAATTGGTGAAATAGCTATATCACAGTTGAAAAAGATACTGATTGAGTTAGTAATTACATATAGCTTTCCTGCTTATTGCACTGAGTAAGGTTGTTTCTCATCTAAAAGCACTACTTTTCAACCAGCAGTGAATGGCCCATAAATGTAAAGAAAGAACTGTAGCAATGTGTGTAGCACCAACACTGCACTTAGTACTTAAACAGTATGGTAGATCCTGGGAGCAAAGACTTTGATGTCTACATAAGCAAAATTGAATAACAGGATTTTTGAAAGTGATCTAATTTAACCTCTTTCTGTTACTGCTCAGCCCTCACCAAGACCAACCTTTCCCTTCAGCAAAGATTTATTTGCAATATATGCTAAAATTGCTTATCTCTTTTACTTTAACCCTCATCTATTTACCTTTTTCTATTTCCAGTTTATCAGTACTACTTTGAGAAAGGTTCTTCTCTGTTGACACAAATGATACACAAAGCCTTATTTGATATCAACATTTCAGTAGCTTGTGAACTGAGAAACTGTTATTGCCATAAGCACATGGACAGAAATAATTGTGCTAACATCCATGTAAGAAAAGAATGCACTGAATTTTCCATTTTCAACTGCACATAAATCCCCATCTCTGAAGTTTATGTCTGTTGTTCTACCATTTTGATACAGAAGAATGTACTTGAAAAGGCCTAGTTATTTTTAGAGAGAAGAGAAAGGTCCTCATCCTTTGAGCAACAAGTGGCTTGCTAAGAAATTATGAAAAAACTTCTCAATATCTGTAATACTAAGCAAACCAGCAACGAGCACAGCCTAAAATACAGGTGGACAACCTTCAAGGTATAAAACATGCACAATTTATGCAAAACTCGAATTTCCATGAAACTGTAAAGAAGTTCAGGAAGAACAGGAAGATTTCTTTAGAAATGTTTTTGGTAGTTTAGAAAGATGTGTAGAAAGATCTAAAGAAGTTGGTAGACCAATATTTCTCACGTAAGTTCAGAACAACAGAAGGTTGTACATTAGGAAGTTAACCAAAAGGTTTCAGAATTAGGGAAGAAGTTATATATGAAGACTGAGTAATTTTGAAAGATATGAAAATCACAGTTAACNCAGTGTGCTAATGGCTGGTAGATGAAATTCCAAGGACAAATACTCTGACTTTTGGAAGCATTTGTATACATACTTGGAGTCAAACTTATTCCAAAAGCAGACAGCCCCATTACCAAAAGTATTTTAATTACATCTTTTAACTAAAGTAGACTTCAGCTAGATGGTAAGTAGCATTCAGGAGTGACTGATGATCACTAGATTGTGGAATTTGAAGAAACAAGGAGAAAAATGTGCATGTTGTGTCAAATACCCAAATACAGTTTTTGCATTTCTTACAAGGATATAAGTAAAGATTTCTTCAAAAAAAACACAAAACTCCACACAATCATCACCCATCAGACACAAAAACTTGTTTGTTGTCTCAGCAAATATATTTTGGGCTTTCTTTTCACAGCCCCATGAAAAAAACCCCTAGCTTTTAGTTGCTTTATTACCTTCACATTTAGAATTGACTTCACTTTGTTACAGGGTACACTTGGTCAAAGAGCTGTCATCTCCTCTGATTGAATTGCTTTTCCTGTTGATACAGTACTCTTACCTCAGAATAAAGTTTTCTTGTCCAACTTTTAGACAGCTTGAGTCTTCCACCTCAACTTCTCATTGACTCAAGAAATAGACGGGCTCAAAGTTCACCTGCAGACTGAAGAAGAGACATTTTCACTTTCAAAATTTCCATAATTTGCCTAATCATCCCTTGGTAATGGCGGCTAAACAGCTGGTGCCTACTGATATTTTTTCTTCCTTACCCCTCCTAGATATCATCTATATTGTAGCTATGATGACAGCATAGTTATAAAAAAAAATATTACCTGTTGATATTTCACGTGTTAAAGTGTGTGTTATACCTTTAAAAATTACTGGGTTTGAACTCTGAAAGAGTAGGGAACACTGGAACTGCAAAGGTAGCAAACACAGGAAACAACCAGGAAGAGTATCGTGAATAACAAAACTGTTTGGCCATATGTGCTAAAAGAAGAAAACAAGCTAAATCTGTGATAAAGGAATGCAAGTCTCGCAATTAGTAAAGCAAAAAGTCACTTTACTGCATATTGTCTGAGGCACCAGTGTTTCAGAAAGGCATTGCTTTTCAGGAAAAAGTATAATAGATGGAAATTAGCAGATATAAATCACAATGAAGTGCATTGAGTTTTCTCTGGATTTGAGGTGGTGTTTGCTGAGCAAGGCCCTAGTGATACCAATTTTACTTTTCTTTGTAGGATTTTGAACTACAAAATAACAGACTATAAAGGAAAAAACCCCAAAGATAAAAATCATCAATATGCTGTTTGTGTTACAGCTGTGTTATAACAATGCTCTAGAGCCTAATGGCAGCAGACAGGCTCTATAAATCTTGTCACATATAATGAAAAGTCAGAATATAGAGAGGTGAGCAAGCGGTTAGAGTAAACTTAGGTCATAGATACTTCAATGTACTTTAAATAATGCTGTCTAAATGTTCCAACATTATTTCCTCTTTAAATTGCCCCTTATCAGTTTGCAGTAGCTAATAAGTTTCTAAAGGAATAATCTGTTAAACCATTGATTTTGGGGATTTCAAATAACCTGCCTTCCTTTTTTCCATGTCTATGCTGTTTAGAGTCAAGTACTGATGGTAAAATTAATGAAAACCATCAGCTAGAATTACTAAATAAGAATGAGGTTTGCCATAAACACACTGAATTAAATCATCCACTCAAGTCTGGTCTCATTGTGGTCAATTGCTATGTGAATGAGGAAAGACTTAGAGACTATGGTCTTTTTCCTGTACTGAAGAAACAGAACTACAGGGAACTAAAACCAGTGAATCAGGTTTTTTTAAAAAACCCTCTCAATACCATTAATTTGCTCTCTATTCTTCCGATTGAAGAATTTCTTATGGTATACTCTTATAATTGGAATGATTTAGCACTTTATTCCTTAGAAATTCAGCTTAAGAAGACAAGAACAAATTGAAAAATGTCTATCATGCTTTTAAGAATCCAGTGTTCTGAAAGGTAAACAAATCTTTTCCTAATATGGATAAACTAAAACCCTGGGAAGAGCAATGGCTTTCCCAATAGAGCTTGTTAAGTGCTGGAAAACCTGTGAATAAAAGAAGTCTTAAAATCCTCTCCTCCAAGTCACCTTACACAGGGAAAACCTTTATTTAATTTATATCAAGGAAGTAATTTACTCCAATTTAAGTTTTGGATATAGGGAAATGATTTTTAAAATTCATCTGTGATTTCACATGTAGCGGTGGGCCACTGCCTGATGGTTCTCTGCATTCCTTCAATTTAAAAATGGAGCATTTTCAGACTACCACTGAAACCGCTCAGCCGATTATCTCAGCTTGCATATCTAGTTCAATGTCACTTTCCTGGTTTCCAAAAATGCTTTCTGATTCTATTAATTCATAGGCACCCATATCTTTACCAGAAGCAGTGATCTAGAAACTATGTTTACAGGTAGGGCAATACAGAGAAAGGGGTATAGATCTATGCTGGGGTGGATCACAGACAAGCAGAATAATGTGCAACATGATTTATGCCACTTTTACTGTCTGCTTTCATAAATGTACTATGAGCTATTCAGTGAAAGGAAGGAAAAATTAGAGTTCATTCATCTTTGGACACTTGTTTGATATAATGACAATTCTTAAAATGCACTCACTGACATTTATTACCAGCAATAAAGAGATGGTTTTGCTTCATTTTTTGAATGTGCATACATTACATGAAAACTACCAGAGAGATGTGTCCACGCCTATTAATCTCACATAAAAAACTTCAGACAACAAAGCAGCTTTTCTTTAAAACAGCAGGTTTTTTTCCTTTGACACAGATCTCATTATGCTATTATTTTATCTATAATTAGATGTATCATATTATTAAGAGCTGACATATTGGTTGGATTGTTTTTTATTAATTTATCAGAATATAAAAGACTGACAGTTTTCACATATATGTCTGCGGGCAAAGACAACGAAGAGATCCACATGTATTCCTCTCTAAACTTCTTTTCTCCTCTATTTATGATGCATTTTAAGATCAGCATTGTTCAGCAATCCTCAAGCATGTCTTCTCTTCCATGTTCCTTTCGTTCCCCCTACTACACACACTGGTTGGTGCATTGAAGAATGAATTCTTCTTTCCTGTGCTCACAGCTGTTACTTTTGATGGTGCTTTGAAGGTTTGTCTGCTCAGAGTACAACAACTGGAATGTTGCGCTGGTCTTGCTGAAGACAAGGAGACTTCTGCCCCTTCCCAAGGTGATATTTGGAACCCATGTCTTGGTTTGAGACAATTTAAAAAGTAGACACCCTGGAATGGGTTGCCTGCCCCTATGGTATTAACCAATCCCTTTCCACTAATAAGGAACAAATATGAGTAGATATAAGTGAAAAAATAAGTTTACTGACAAGCAAAAGGACAACAGGCAAACATAGCAGTAAACAATTTCTAGATACAAAATTGCTAATTGCACAAACCTCATGGGAATAAAGAGACCCAAAATGGTGGAATAATCCCTTCCTCACACAAGATGGTGCTCTGCAGCCTAGCATGTGGCTCAAAAGACCACGGGAAAGATGGCGTCTGCTTTCTTCCCCGCCACACTTACTTCTTTGGCAGCTGGAGCTCTGACTGATATTGTCCAGATCAAGGGGCTAGAACTTGCGGCAGGAGACGATGGAAGCAGTTGGCTGGAGCTCTCAGACTCCAAAGTGCTTTTTGCGCTTTGACCAGGCCTTGTTTGTGGAATGGAATGACTCGGACTGGAGCAGGGTCACCCAGTCCTCCCTAATGCGGCAGTCCCTGAAGGCAGGCACTGCCGAACATATCCCAAAGCAGTCCAAAACACAAGGGAGGAACAAAAAAAGGAAAAAAAACCTGAAGTGGAGTCTCTCCCTTGAGCGAAGACCACCAGGCAAAACAGGAAGTTCAGTTACGGTACTTTCATCTTTTAAAGGGACTGTGATAACTCCTCACCTGCCCTGAGATCCCAGTTCTGTTTTCCAGCTACAGGGTCCTAAGAGACAGTAACTATTTTGGGCATACATAGATATAGAAAACAGTAACATTTTGGATTAACTACATCAACCCACAACCTTCTTAGAAAATTCCCTGTTGCGGTGCAATTTCTGCACCCTTCCTGGGGACAGCTTGGTCCATGGAAAGAATCAGGAAAGACTCATTTAGTGGATATTTCAGCAGATCTTTATTGGCTTCCACATGGTCCAGGGTCAGCACACCGACTGCCCAAGTCACGAGACAACCCAGCACTCCCCTCGCAGGGGGACACCCTCAGGCCAATAGCAGCCCACAATCGGGGTACATGTGACCAGGGTAGATGCAGGGGCAGGGGAACGGGGCCCAGATCACGCATCCACCTGGGGGGCCCCTCCCCCAGGGGAATGGGGCAGGGAGACCCCTCAACAATTCACCGTTTTGTTTTATTTTAGAAGGTTTTTTTTTTTTCTCAAGGGTCCCAAAATCCAACATCTGAAACAGCAGAATAAACACAAAATAACAAGAACAATTTTAAAAGAATACAAGTTACTCCACCCCTGCCTCGGGTCCCAGTGTCCAAAAAGAGTATTTCTGGTATACTTGGAGGGGAAATTGAGGCAGGAGAGGGTTCTACATTCCTTCCCTTCCTCTTTTTACCCACCACTTGCCATAGGGATGGGATTTTGGGGAAATGGTTTTAAAAGGTATGGAAAAGCACGGTTTTGGGGAGTGAACCCCTGAAGGAAGCATGGAGTAGGAACCTGTGGAAACATGAATTGGGGGTAGTAAAATGAAAAGGTAAGATGGGGAAAGGGGTACTGTAGGGGCTGTTTAAAATGTGGATTTTGCTTGGGAAGATTTCGGTTAGGAGCATAAGGGTCCCTTTTACAGAAGTATTGTTTGGCCCTGTTACATTACTTGCTTGTGCCCCTTTCCTCCCCACAAGTATGTCAAAAACTACGAGTTCCCCATCTCCTAAGCTAGCGACCAATTTTTTGAGATTGAATTTTTTAATCGCAGTGTGGTGAACAAATATATCTTCTTTGGTATCACATCTGGTTATAAACCTGTAACTTTTCTTAACATTATACCAGCTA
>WEIT01032531.1:9186-19910 GCA_013389985.1 Dryoscopus gambensis
ATGAATTTTCACAACATATAATAATATGATAAAATTTGTGTCTGAAAGTCATAAAATCCTCTGAAATAGGGAAGTGATGGTTGTGTGACCTCATGTGGTTCCTTTCCCAGCCATTGTAAAAAGGGTGTCTAGAACACACTGAACAGTGGTCACTGAACACTGAACTGAACTGTGATATCCTAGAGCAGAACTCCTGAGTGTTAAAACTGTTACATTAGGGGACACTTAGTCCATTAANGTGTCATTACCAAGGCTGGGCAACCCACTGTGTGCCACACTAGCTCCTTGCAGGTTTGTTGGTTCAGGCTCACACTTGGAAGTGAAACACCACAGTGGTACAAAACTTACATATACCAGTTGCTTGGTCATCAGTAGACACATATGGAACTGTGATGCATACATACTCAAATATTAAATTTGTACACTGGTACATCTCGGGGCCTTCCACTACACTCTCTTTTCTGCTGTTTTTCTGCCTCCCCTTGCTCAGTAGTGGTTCAACATGATACAGAGTTGCCTCCTGGCTGTGTTCAGCATGATATGTAAATAAAGCTTTTAAAATCAAACAGAGAAAGACAGTCTTGCTGCTTTCTAATTTATAATGAAAGACCCAAAATAACTTAACTTCTTCTTACCTTCTTCTGTTCTATTTTACGTTCTGTGCCAAGGATGCCTGGTTTGCCATGATAATGGAGCAGAAAACACAAGGACTTTGGGATTCCTATGGCTAGATTCTAGATAGGAAATGGTATTTCTACATAAATATTTTATGTGAACTGAATCCTTTCATGTTCTCAGACCTGCTTATGGTGTCTCACAATCCAGCTTGAAGTGGCCAAAACACTGAGGAACTGCACAAGTGAAATGGTAGGAATCAGGAACATCAGATGGCTTTGCTTAGTGAGTCCCATTTGGAGCTTTTGCAATGGAATACAAGCATTTCACTGGATGAGAGAGGACTTGAATTTTTAGCCGATTTTTTTTCCTCACATGGGAACCATATTTGGCCTTAGAGCTATACTGGGCTAAGCACAACTAAATATATTATAAAATACTCATTGTCAGTTTAAACTTTTATTAGAAATACTCCTTTTGAATGCTGGACACCACTAGGATGTGCAATGGAAAGGCTATCCTGCTATGCCTTACTTTACTCGTAACCAGCAGATGCAAAAGCTGTTTCATTTTTTCAGACATGCTGCCAAGGAGTAAATGTCACATCTGTCTTCTTTCCTGAGCTGTGGCATCCCCATATTCACCTGCACATACCCTGAAATCACTGCCACTCCCAAGCCCTCTGTAACAGATTTTGCATGATCCAGAATCTTTTTTTGTGAGTTGGACAGCTGGCGTTAAGAGGTTAAGCTAATGGGTATTTGTATGTGGCCAGACATATATATGCAGGTACTAGCACAGAATTCTAATATACTGCTGCTCTTTTCCTTCTATCAGCAAATGTATCTGGACTTCGGCAAAATGAGGAATTGCCTTGTTTATCTCCTCCTTTTTGGAGTGTGTATTCAGAGGTTAGCCCAGATCAGTCCATCACTACTGAGAGCTTTCATCTTCTCCGCAGTCAGTTTTTGATGGTTAAGATACCAGATGTTGATATAAAGTTTAAAGTGCCCCAGCTAACTCCTCTTCAACTTTTCTGGCCAAACCTTTATGAAGAATTTGAGCCAAAACAAACACTGAAAATTCATCAAATCATTCTGGCCTCTTACAAAAATACTTCAAACTGACCACATACTCTTAAAATGGCATGGTTCCAGTAGGCACACCATTCTTACAAGACCTAAAGTCACAGCACACTAGGAAATAGAAACAGCTTTTAAAACCTCTCCAGATTCCAGCTCCGCTCTCTGTTAGAAGAGGACAAAGAAAAAAAAAATTTATCCTTTCTTGAAATTGTTTTTACTGTTCCTTTGGATCCTAGCACTGAACAAAACACTAATCCTCTACTTGATAACCACAAATGTTGCCTTTTGACTCCAGTCCGTGTGAATGAATCAGAAACACAGTGTCCCAAGCACTGTTCTCGCAAGGAGGAGACATCAGGGATGTATCCTGTGTACTTACAAAGCTTTTTCTCTGTGAACAGGAGGAAGCAATTAAAATATTATCTGCTCATCACCATAAAAACTCCTCTGCTGCCCAGATGTGTTTTTTGCATACGTTTCTCAGAGTCATGCTGCAATACTGGTTCAGGCTTAGAGGTAAGTTTTCATTACCCTCTGGGTTTTTTCTGCCCTTTTCTTCTCTTTCTATCCCCTCTCTCTTTCAAAACAACACCTGCACTTACTCATAAGGAATTCCCTTATTGAAAGGGAATTCAAATCAGAGTGATCCTATTTGACCTTTTTGAGTGCAGCTCTGTGCCTGTTCTTATAGGCACTGGATATTGACACATAGGAGACAAGCTACTCTTTGTAAAACTTGGTGGTTAATCTTTGGATCTGTATGTCTCTTTCAGTATAATTCAAGATTGGTACCTTATGCCTAGACTTCTAAACTCATCTGCTGAAATCATATGATGGGTGGGATGCTATGATGAGGTGGCACAATGCCAGTCTCCAAAATTGGCCTAAGATTTGAGGTTGCAAGGGGCCTTCATGGCTGGCTCGTTTTTCATGAGGACCCTTGTGAGCAAAGAGGTGCTCTAGAAGTCACAGCAAAATCTCATCAACTCCAGGACTACCCAGGCTAAGTGCAGTATGGCAATGCCTGGGGAAGTGTTTGTCTGCACTGCTTGTGTCTGCTTTGCAGGCACAGTGCTGAGAAACAGAAAGCAGGTGAAACTCCCACAATGCCAAAGAGACTACTAGTACTTGCTGGAGTGAGGGGGCATCTCTGTGTACACCAGGAGTTTTCAAACATATGAAGACATGTAATTTCTGCTGTGAAAGGCCTGTACTATAAAGTGACAGCTGAAGGCTGGCATCTTGGGTTACAAACCCCAGGTTTATGTGGGCCTTGTCTTGGCCATGGCTGCTGAGTAGCAATCCTGCAGTAAAATGGGTTATATCTCATCTTTCACTTCTTCTTCTCTCCCTAGAAATTTTAGCCTGTGTAGCTCAGACAAGCATGCATCTGACAGTGTATTAACAGTTAAAAAAAGAAGTAAGAAAGTCAATACAGTTAACCTGGAGGAAAAACAATGCTCTTACTTGAAATGCACAAAATTGCTGTGTGCACCAGGTGGCTCTGTCTGGTTCTGCAGCAGGCACTTATACTGAAATCATTTGCTGTAATATTCTTAGCTGTTGTTAGTGATTCATGACTAGTGATTTTGGCTTGCCTTTTCCTGGTCATCCTTCATTTTCCCCTTCCTCCTGCAATGAAACAAGAGAAAAGTTGAGCTCCAAATGGGACCTAGCTATGTCTGGGACACTGCTAAATGACAAACAGATCTCATCCAGCTTTTGGGGTTTTATCCTGACATGCCTTCTAGCAGTAAACTATGTCTTGCCTAAGGCAAATCTCCTCATATATTTTCCCTCTGAATGTCAGAAGCCAAGCAGTTTTCTGTTCTCACTTTACAAGTTTTAAGTTTTTCAGTTAAAGAATCATTTGAAAATTGATAATTTGAAAATATGTTTCTAAAACCAGATGTTTCTGGTTTTCTGTTGCCCATGTAAACACTCAACACTCTCTCCTTTTATTGTCGCCTTCAGCTCAATGCAGGATCTGTGCAGGTTAGACCTCAAGCAAATTAGCAAGATGATTGGCAGTACCACTCAACTGGTATCAGAGTGCTGGAACAGTGCTCAGGAACCCTCCACACTAACGATGCACCTGCTTTGTAGGTACCTGCAAATAGTCATTTGGACTCATTTAGCAGCAGAGAAACTGTTACCACAAGAGGCAGCCAGTGAGCACCATATCCTATTGTATACAGGAAGAGTGTGCTCTCACTGTCCTTTAGTAAAACTGGGAATAAAACTCACATTCATAGTGTGTCTGCAAGCTAGAGCAGGGGCAGATGTGTGCAAGCACCTGCCACCTTCTTGTCCTGGTAAGCAGGCTTTGGCAGAAGGGAGAGGACAGGGAATGTACATCAATGATACAAACATAGTTCCTGTTTTCCTCCTTCTGAAGCTTTCTTGTAGCAGCACAAGCACTTATTCAGCTGGTTTTGGATCTGTTGGAGAGATGACTTGGACAACAGTCAGGGCACATCAGAAAACTAATGAAGTAAATAACCAACTAGACCTACCCAAAGCAACCCAAACCCAAGAGAACGAGAAGCCCAAATACACCAAGACCTCTTCTGCAGTGGTAAGACCACTGCTCATGATCAGTACTGCGATGGCAGCATTACACGTGTCACCTGACTGTTTCAGGTGTGGACAGAGGTACTACAGCTGGCATAATACCTGTGGGAGGGGGTAATGGTAGCATGTCCTGAGAGCTCAGTGCATACACACACAGCAAGCAGCTGCATCTGAGTCACTGAGTGCTCAAGCTGGCTTGGCTGAAGTGACATAGGGCATCTCTTCATTCACTTAAAATCCCTGCACTGTGGTGACAATCCCACAAGACTCAGTTTCAACAAACCAGTGCATGAGAAAGAGAAGTCTGTATTTGACCTTCTTTAGCAAAGTTTTCAATCCTGCTTACCAGAAAGCAAGGAAACCACTTTCAGATCTGCAATGGCATGCTTGACTTCCTCAGTTTGGCCCAAGTCCTCCCCTGGGTTCCAAGAAGCAGGAGTAGGTCATCTTGTCCTTCAATCTGTATTCACAGAAACAGCCAGCAATGGCCAGCATTTCATTACAGAGGGACGAGAGAAATTTATCATAACAAGGCTGGCTCTGGGGGACCAAAGCTTTCCAGCTTGTGAAGGCATATGTGTGTAGCACTCTGATTGCAGGCATGTCTCCAAAAGATGTAAACGGGCCACAAACCCCAAGTTCTGAGCACAGGGATTTAGTCATACGGTTATTTTTAGAACACCAGGACTAAACAGAGTCCAAATCTGTACAAGGTGTCCAGTGTCAGGGGAGACATCATTTCTGTTAACGAGAAATTGCTCTCCAATTAACACCAACGTGAAGATGACAATTTAGCCCCTCCCACAGTACTTGTGCTTGATGCTTGTGTGGCGCTACGTATTGAATTACCAAGCAGCAGCTCCTCCGTGTTTAATTAGCAGGTGTGAAGTTAGTGATGTTGCACGGAGAGGGAGGTGGCGCCGCTGCCTTTCCGGCACATTAGTGGCGCCGATGGGCTGGGGGTGCGTATCACACTGTCATCTAGTGGCCGGTGTCCACTCTTTCGGCTGGGCGGCGGCAGCAGCAGCAGGATACGGTAACAATTCTAATCCCCCAAGGCTGAAATCTTAGGCAGGTTTGTATCTCAGTGCTTCTTCAGAGACAGTGATGGTGATGCACCTCGTGGAGCACAGTCCTAGCCCCAAGGAGGTTTCATCAGACAGCTGATGTAGGCATCAAGGCATCCTGAGGTGGGGTCCCTAGCTAAATTTTGTGAAGCTTCTAGTAGCTCATCATGATACATACTAAGAGGAACCTAAATAAGTGTGTGCACCCTCAGTTTTGGGTGTCCCATCTCTCTTTAAGTCCTTCATCACCATAGCACTGCATGAATTGGCAGCTAGCACTTGGATGGAAGTGTTTCATGTGGAGGGAGTGATTAGAAACTTCCCTGCCTCCTTACTGGAGAATACTACCCTACAGAAGGTCCAGGTGAACGGCATACTCCTAACCTGCCTCAGCACAAGCAGACAGCATCTAATAGAAGGACTTTATGCTAGCAGAGGTGGTTTTGTACGGAACAGATTAGGAAGGTTTTGCACACTGTTTTGTCAGTTGAGTTGCAAAGACAATAAGGTGGAAGTCAGTAACAGCTTAGTAAGACAGACAGAGCTAGACCAAGGCAAGAACATCAGCCTCTGATGAAAGTAAGCATAGGATATGATTTCACACGCCTTAATAATGCTCCATACTCCACTGAATGTTCCAGTTACACTGATTTACAAGGGAGAGTTGCATCAGTAGTTTTCCATTTAGGCACAGCTCTTCAGTAATAAAATTGTACACAACAGTCACATCACTACACACAATCAGCAACAACAGTAAATTTTCTTGTACAGATGAACCTGTTGGGACAAATCACAGTGATGTTTGCCCTGATCAAAGGTAGGTAGTACCAATGCCTACAGGTAAAGTCATCTCTACCTTTCTACTCTAAGACCCTTCTCTCTATAGGTCATACATTTTGTCAAGCTCCTTCTTCTACCAGAAAGATTTTGTCTTGGACACATTAAAATTCAAGGTTTGGTAGCAGAACTTGCAACCTGGCTGGGCAGCCATCATTTTTCCAGCTCTGACAGCTCAGTATTTTTGTGTATGGTTGACTAGCACAGAACTAAGGTGCCTTTGCAAGATAATTTGAAAGCTTCCTTGCAATCCAAATGACAGTAAACATAAACATTTGAAAGACAAAAAGGAACACTTTTGTTACAACAGAATGACGTTTCTGTTGTCCTTGTTGTTTGTGTTTAAGCTGAACTCCAGTGTCCAGCACATTTTTTTCTTAGGATTTACATGATTTGTTCGGTTACATGTTTGTTCTAGCTAAGACAAGGTATTTTTTCCATTAAGAATATGTATCTGGTTATTTATTGGTAAAGGGAGCTCAGAAGTGGTACCTTTCCACATACCACTATGTTTGCATAACCAGTATAAAACCCTACTGACTTTGTTAGTGATTCCTTCTAGACATCATTTTCAAGAATGAGAAGGCCATAGGTTGACCATACCCCCAAAAAGGTTTTGTCAGAGGATTCCTACCTATTCTTGCCACTACGAAGTCTATATGGCTAAATCTAAGCTCTTCCCTCAGCCCACAAGTGACTGAGATCACATCCCAAAATATACTGTCCCTGTGGACACTCTTCATCAATCTTACCTTGTGATGACTTACTCTTGCTGAAATTTATGCTAGTGTCTATAAAGAATACTCTGCTTTACTCCAAATGTCCTCTGAATTTTGTGAAAGATATGGGAATGTATTAACATCATATGCAGAGGAAAAATTCTGTTCCCTCTTCATTGATGATGTTTAAGGATTGCATTTGACTGTTTCATCTTTCTGAGGTTTCTTGACTGATAGTGGCAAATACATTACTTTGTCCTGAAGACCTTGAACACCCTGCCTGTTCAGTACTCCATATTTAGTACAGTTTCAATTAGGAACAACTCATAGGGGTAGAAACACACTTTTTGCTTTGTACTGGAGTTTCAAATGTGGTAAAAAAACCCCCAAACGTCCAAAAAAAAAAAAAAAAAAAANAAAAAAAAAAAAAAAAAAAAAAAAAAAAAAAAAAAAAAAAAAAAAGAGGAAAAAAGAAAAAAAAACAGGAAAAAAACCCCTCAGGTAACAAACCTCCAGAAGTTTGAAGTCTATGTCTGTTTTGAATGTTCATATGTCACTACAAAAATGTTTGCTCTACCGCTGAGAATGCAGCAAAACCACTACAAAATTACATAGCTTTTGTATATCTATTCCACTCCCTATGAGTTGTTTCAAATTTCAAGAGTGCATTGAATTAAAAAATTTCAAGTGTTAGAAAATAATCTCCACTATTGTTTAACCACAGTAACACCTTTTAATGCTTAGTGTCAGAAAGACTGCATAATATGGAATAAATACCAGTATTTGTTTGTTCCCTTTATGATAATTTCCAATAAAATATTTCATATCAAACACTTTATAAGAACACAGTTTACAATAGCCGTTTACTGAAAACAGGGCAGATGCATTTTTCTGGTGCAGGTATACACATCCCCCAAGATCCTCAAAGCATTTTTCCTGTCTGTGCAGGTAAGAATTCAGGGCTCCACTGCATATATCAAGTGTACTAAAAGTTTCTGGGATAAGAATACTCCAGTGCAAAAAACATCGCAATGCAATAGAACCCAATACTTATACAAGGGGATATTTTATCTCCATTAACATCTGAAAAGAACAAACTATGCACTTACAAGGACCAAAAGAAACACACTACAAAATTCAGACAAATGCTCTAAGTTATCTATTTTTATTACAAAATTACACTTGGTATTAGTTGCATACAACAGCATAGGCTGACAGTGTTGCGCAGCTGCTCCCACACAGGGCAACAGCTGCAGTGCCTACTTGCACTAACCAAGTTATTTTATATCCCCTGTAGCTAAGTTACCTGCAGTCATTACTGCAGCATCTGATGAGACAGTGTTAGGAACCACAAGTGGGTAAGCCAGGACATGAGAAATGGTTTTAGTGCTTCACAGAATCATAGGGTAACTTACGTTGGAAAAAATCTCTAAGCTCTAGGCCAACAGTTTTCTAAGCACTGCCAATACAGTAGGTATGTATTTTGTGTATTTTTAGTCAGGAACTAAAATCTTTACTTGNGTTACTGCTGTTTATCTGTCAGCGTGCTGCTCTGTTCAGTGCCTGAACTGTGCTTGCTCTTAAGGGACCTTCCAATATATCTCCAGTACTCTTTTCGGATGGTGTCTTTCTCTTTAGCCAGAATTTCACACAGCTATGAAAAAAAAAAGAGAGATTGGGGCACTACACCAAAAAGCTTACAGATCTTTAACTATAAAATGCATACAACGTATATTTCAAACAGTATTAGAAATACGGTTCTCTGCAACATTTGTTTTTTTCACAGGATTTGTAATTGTTCAATGACATCAAACTGATGACAATCCCAGTTGGTAGCCAACCAATCTGACACTGCACAAAAATCCCCCCAGCCCCATTTCAGTTTTAAGAGCTTCCCTCTGACTCATTTCTATCCCTACCACTCATCATCCATGCCAGCCTTATTCAGCCTGTAGTCGAGCACAGTATACTTGCTGAGAACCTTCAATGTCTTTTAGTCATCCAACAGGCTGTAAACCACTCAATTCCAAACACTGGAGGATCATCCTGCTCTTGAATCTTCAGTACTCTTGATGGATTGACAGGAGATATTTTATTTCTGTTTTTCCTCAGCAGACTGTCCTAAAAGGGTTCTCCATGCAAGGCAGTAACCTTGTCTCATGCTATGTTGAGTTGGTGCAGATACTTCTACATGTTTGGGGTTTTTTTGTTTTGGTCTGGGTAAGCAGCACAGTAGAAGTCAATCCTACTTACAGGACAGGCTGTGTAAATTTTACACAGTATGAACACTGTCTACAAATGTTTTAGTAAATTCCCTTTTATTATGCAGATGACATGGCCTTACTCAGTGAAATGGAGTTAAGAAATTAGGGGCTTTGATGCCTAAATAGAAAAGTCAAAATCAGTGAAGTAGTATAAAGGGTATACGAATCTAGGAGGTACAACTGCACTTATTTACAATAACACAACAATGGAAAAGGTCCTGGAACACAACAATGGAAAAATGCTGAGAAAGAACAACGTTGGAATACAAAGACTCCAGGCAAAACTGCAGCTCTAATTACATCAAGTTCCAGTCTGTCCCACAGTGAACGCAAAGTGTTCTTGTAAAAACTACACTACAAACTGCACCAAGGAGCACCCAAGTATGAAGCTCTGGGAGTAATGTATGCTCTGTAGGAAGTGGTACCTGACATCTATTACTGATACCCCCAGTGCCTGCTGGCCATAAGCTAATTCTGCCAGCTTTCTTAGGAAGAGCTATGAAGGGCCAAAGGAGCTCAACTGAGGTTGTTTGGAAATGGATATTCTGAGAAAAATTCATTAACCTACAGAGAAGAGAGTGAGTTCATGCTAAAAGTTAACATTCAAAACTCTTCAATTGTTCAAACATCTTTTTTCTTCTGCGGGTGGTATTAGAGACCGTCCTTCACTACCAGGTGAAGAACACTTAAAGAGTAATTTTGTAACTGGCAAGTTATTACTTATATTTTAAATTCATGAGATCCTTGTGATTGTCTGGCTTTTGTGTTAAACTCTTCACAGACCTCTTGTCATTAACAAGTAACTTGTTCTATTTATGAAAATGAATCTATTTTGTCAAGCTATAAAACCAGACAGGAAAAGACAGCATCCCTGAGAAGAAAAACCAAGCTCTCAAAACCTACCTCCAATGCCTTGTTCAGTGTTTCTTCCTTGTTATCGCACTGGTTTTCTAGCATATCTTCATATATGTCCACAAGAAAGGCAATCAGATAGGGTGAACTGTGACTGGGCTGTAAATTCAACAGTTCCTCCAGCAGATTTGGATACTTAGAAAGACCACGATCCTGTAGAATCCTAGAAAAGAGGTTAATAGGCTTGACACATAGCGATGGGAAATCTGGTGTGAATAATTACATTTTTGTTATGATTCCTTTACTTGGAGATTAGTTTGGAAATCAGGCTGCAAATACAGGTAAGTCAGAAAGTAAGCAGCATGCAGTGCTACTACAGCCTCATATTGTAACAAGTTGGTATAATTTTTGTTCAACTGAACAGAAATCAGACTGAAAACATGTTCGTTATTTCCTATCTATGCTTTTTAACACAGTAACGTTATAGGTCAAGTTTTTAAAAGCATGACAAGTACCTGTAGTCCTTTCACAAGAACTACAGGGCCAGAAGCTTAGTGAAAGGTTAGGTTATAATATAATACCTTGTGAAGAAATTAGGTTATAATATAACACCTTGTGACAGTATTTGCCTGCCTGTTTAAGCACACTACACTAGAACAAACAGCAACAAGTTATTTTCAATTAAGAAGAAGTCATCAGACACCTTCTACA
>WEIT01032531.1:31246-66274 GCA_013389985.1 Dryoscopus gambensis
CGGGGGCGGGCGCCCGGGCGGAGGATGCCCGACCCGCGGCGGGTGCAGGGCCGGGGCTGCGGGATGCCCAGAGCCTCGGGAAGGATAGGGGCAGCGTTTCGGGGAGCAGGCAAAACCCTGGCTGGGATGCTGAGCCCAGAGAATTGCGGCGAGACAGAGCTGGAAGGAGAGGCAGAGGGGAGAGCTGGCAGGAAGTTTGGAAGGATTTGCAGGGAGCTGCTGCTCCCGGAGGGCAGCCGTGGGNGCTCAGCCTGACAGAGGTGGGAAAACATTGCAAGGTCATCCTTGCCCGTGGAGCTGGGACGGGACAGAGCCTTGCCTGGCCCAGTCCAAGTTTGCACCACAGTGCTGAGCGTGTTGGGTACCACAGAGGCAAAAATGAAGCCATGGCTCAGCGTGATACCCTGGATCCATAGGTATAGCACACCCATCCTGTGGGCAGTTCCCCCTCTAGAACTATACCTAAAAATGTGACGATTACTACTACTCTTTTGCCAGGGCAGAGGTTAGGGTGTTATTCAGTGGATCATCAGAGTCTTACTTTTTGCCATGCACTGGCCTGGTAAGATATGGTGTTAAAAATACTGCCCAGCTCCAGGTGTGCCAACACAGCAATGGGCAGAATTCATCCTCTTCCCCTCCTGGTGCCCCTTTTTGGCTGTACTGCAGGAGGCACAGAAGGTGCAGAGGCTTTATAGAAAATTCTGGCTGATCTGAGAAGTGCTTAACTGGCAGCCATGCACTTTCACACCCACACAGACCCGCAAAAGCAGCTGGCCTGTACAGAGAAGAATTGCACAGCAGGGTTTCATGTCAGCTTTTGCTTAAGAGACCTTCTGATGTTCGTGGGAAAGGGATGAACTCAGGTGTCAGTGGGAGCAGAAACAGGATAATTTTTTTTTCCTTTAGCTGTCAGCACCACTGTGATAGTACTACAGCAGACTGTACGTTTGGTACCCATGCCTCGTTGTCAGGGCTTTAAAACTTTGGGAATTAGATGGGGGAAAGCTGGCAGAAAAACCAGCATATATTTCATAGTCATGTCTCTGAAAGAGAGAAGCTCTAAAATAGCAATTTATTAAACATTTTGTGCGTGTGTTTCTGCTTCCTGGGCTTTCTGGACACCCACATTTTCAAACTTTACTTCTCTGTGTGGAGTGCTACAGTCCTAGCTTTCTACAATCCTTTATTTTTATTTTTCAAGATGTGGCTGGAATTTTACAAATTCTGTTGCCAGGAGTTGGGATTTTTATACAGAAACATCCATCATGCAAGAAAACAGTAGGTTTTCTCTGAAAGCTAGAAAAAGCACTGGGGAACGGAAAGTTATATGAAGAGAGGCAGAACAGCACAGGTGCAGATTACTCAGAAAGGGGAACTTGTTAAATTTTACTGGGTTTAGGTGTGGACAGAGTTTGTGTGTGTATTGTGTGGTTCCTTTCTCTATGCTTTGGACATAGAGCATATTCCATGAGCATTCTTTATGCCTATGAAGAGAAGTCCCAGAAGACTGAAGTGTAGTAAGTCCTAAAGCCAGGTAGTTGTGTGCCTTCTCCAGGAGCATTTTCAGAGATTGCCCAGGGAAGGAAAATCTTTCATTGCTCCCCTACCTGTGAGTCTGCTGCAAAGCAGCACAGCTTGACATCTGAAACTCGTGAAAACAGCTGCCCTTCCCACACAGTACTGAGCCAGGGCCGTCAGCATTCCTTACACTGACTGCAAGGATGAGAGGATGTCCAGGATGAGTACAGGGAGAGTAGGTGCCTGGGGCTTTGTGAGCAAGAGTGCTGTCTCGTGCAGGCTGCTTTCTGGATACCTGGCTGAAAATGTGGCTCTGGCACCTACAGAAGGCTATGGGTAGACATGAAACTAACCACTGAGCTCTGAAGGAGCTGTCTGTGTTGATACTCTACTCTTTTTCAGCAGCAGTCACCATGAAGAGCAATAAGGATAAAGTGGGAAAGCCCAGCAGCAAAGAGTGAAGACTTTAGACAAGCTGACCTTCCCGATGCCTAGATGTAACTGCTCTGGCAGGCCTGGTAGTGCAGCATGATTAGGATGAGGAAGAAGATACTGTGGGCATCTTGCTTCTGCTTTGCAGCTGCCTTTTTCCTTGTGCTGACACTCCAGGTACAGGGGCAAGGAGGTGGGGTATGCGTGGGATTGCTGTGAAAGCAGGACATCGTTCTGTCAGATGAGAGAGGCGACAGACATTTTCCATACCAGTCTGTGCCTTACCAGGAGTTACTCTGTTAGCAGCGTTGGCCTTGTGGTGATAGCTGACTCTGGAAATGTCATAACACAGAGAATACCTCTCTTGTATACCACCTTGGCCCCTGGAGGAATGTTGCAATATACCATGCCATGTTGCATTGCCTCTATGCAGCCTCCTATGCCTCCTCTTTTCACGTGTTTGAACTCATTAGGCAGGTGTCAAGGCTGGACCCATAGAGACATGAAAACTTAATGGGTTTTTTTAACAGCTAATTTTCAGAAGAAACCTGGCTACTGATGGGCTGTTCTCTGTCTTGTGCATTTTCCAGGGAGAAAGCAGAAGTTGTGTTGTTAAGTCACACGTGATGTGGCCATATCTCAGTATAAAAATGTATTTCCTGCCCTCTCTTTACAATTTCAAATTAAATCTTTTGCTGTTCTGATGTAAGATGACCTGATGTCTGCAGTCAGTGAAACGCATCCAATTCCACTGACAGAAACTTAACATACAGACTTAGTGTGATGCCTAAATTCTGGTTTGTAAGCAGATGCTAATGACAGTGACATGTTGTGATATGTATGTTTATTTCCCTGAAGGTTATCACCGAACTGGGCAATTCAGAGAATAAGGTGTCAGTAATCTCTAGTTTACACAGCAGCCCATTAAAGCCTGGGGAAAGACATGCTTTTCAGTTTAGAAAGCAGGAACTTCCCAGCAGCTTCAAGACAGAGTCTGATGTAAATCACTATCCTATCCTGCTCTGGTGGTCTCCCCTGACTGGAGAGACAGGGAGATTCAGTCAGTGTGGAGAGGATGTTTGCTTCTTTACTATCAACAAGACCTACCAGCACAATCAGATGACAAGAGCATTTCTGTTTTACGGTAAGAATCTATTTGTTTTTAAAGAAGTAGCTTTTCCTCCTGCTTAGTTTTTCCCCTGTAGAGAGTAAATCTCCTAGGTGGCAATGACTTAGAACAGGAAATCTTTGCAGCTCATTGAGCTAAACTTTGCCTGGTGCTGAATACCATTACGAGTGCACTGTAAAAGTACTCTGAAAACTGACCATGCACATCTGTGGTATGACTGATGCCTTGTCTCTTGCTGCTTTCCAGTCACATGTACTCCCTGTTCATGGGAGAAAAGACAATTTCATGTAATTACCAAGGCATTTAAAGACAGTCTGAGATCATGCCAACTTTTTCCAGTCTTCCGGCTTGTCACCCCTAGCAGAGGTTCTGCAAGGCCTTTGTTGCACTTGTGCAAGTCTTTTGTCTAAAAATAATGCCCTTTCTGGTAACACTGCAATTCCCCTGCCTTATGTGCCAAGAAATTGCTAGCAGACTCTAAATGGAAAGTAGTGAAAGAAACCTATTGATTCTGCACAGGGAGCAGCATCTAGTGCAACCTTCTGAACAGCTCTGGCTCTGCCGGAAACTTCCCATTACATACACTGTAAAGTGAGTCTACAGAACATGAAAGATGCATCATTTAAAAGTAGGCCTTACTTCATTAGCTTTGTTCTTTTTCCCCCACACAGTCGTTTTTGAACAAAAACTTGAGTTTTAGGTGGAAAAATAAATTCAAATGCTTTCTTTGACGGTATGTTCAGATCTGTTGTCTGGAAATAAAACAAAATAAATCAGGATACTGAATCTCATTTGCTCAATCTGAATCCAGGTGACCTGGAAATATAGGAAAGAAGGGCCTTTAGTTTGATTGTTAGCAGTGAACCAAAAACTTCTAATCACTAATTTTTTTAGATCTCCAAGTAGGTCAGCTTTGTCAATTGATAATATAGTGGTTAAGCATGAAAGCAAAGAAATAACAGCAAAGGAATGAGAAGCTGACCCAATTAAAGACAAAGAAAGCTGGATTGCATCACAGGCAAGCTGTGAAGTCTGGTGATTTTGGTCTGTGGTAGTAATTTCATTTATCTGTTTCAGCATTAGAAGGACTGTTACTCTTCATTTTTAGCAGGTGTCTGGACATAGTTTACTCTCATGTTTTTAGAAGACTGTTTATACTGGGCATAAGATTCTCCCTGTAGTGTTTTTTTTTCCTTTCTTTAGTGATGCAGGCTATGAACTTCATAAAGACAAGTTTCAAAATATGCAAAATAGTTATTTATTTTTAAACTACATTAAATGATCTCACAATGCCAAAACAGAGAGAGAGAGAGTTTTTCTCTTATTGTCTCTTTCTCTCCCTCTCTCCCCCCTGCCTTGATGCACTGAGCTGTGAGTCTGCAAAAAGGTATATTTTACTTTTACAGAATTTCCCACTAACACGGCCTGCTGAGTGAAAACTTGAATATCTGAATTTCCATGCTAAGGCTGGATCAGAGCACAGTTTCACCTTCCAAAGAAAATGCATTAATTTCCCCCTAGTACTTGGTCAGTAAGCTAGTCAAGAGAAGAATGATCCAAAGATTAAGAAAAGTACTGTGCAAAGATATAGGGTGTAGATGTTTTCCAGCACAACTGCTTTGTAAGGAACACCAACTTTTCTACAGCTTGTTCCAACTCACTATCCTGGCCTGGGGAACCTCTCAGTGTAGGTGATAACTTTGTCAAGTGTCACTGTCTCCTGTCTGGAAATGAGATGTGCCATCCACTTGCTAGACTTTGTCTCTGCTTTTGGGAGGGATTCCCAGCTCCACCTTTCCAGTGTCACGTAATTCATACAGTGTAGTGTTTAGCATGAGCTGCCAATGTGACTGAGTCAGCATGAGCTGGATCTGTCACAGCCTCAGGGGTGTTGTTCCTAAGAGAGAAGGCTATCCAGCTGTTCCATACTGGAGCACTGAGTCCTTGCAGTATGGCTTCTGAATGAAAAATGTCTTCTAAAATGCCTAACTACTCCTAGCAGCGTATATCTTTCTCTTCTGCATATCTAAGATTTCCAAATTAATAGTTAGAAAGTGAAATCGCTCATAATTCTAGCCTTGTGCCTTTTTTTATTCCCTCATATACTTCCTTATTTCCTTCATCTCATGGGGTAGGGGGCATGCTGATGTTATCTTCCTTTTAATCCTTTTTGTCTTCTTGCTGGACTGAGATTAGGTGTTGTATTAAAGTCAGTCATTCTGATGCACTCTGATCTGTACTGTGTGCAGTTTTGGGCCCCTCATTTCAAGAAAGACGTTGAGGTGCTGGAGCATGTTCAGGGAAGGGCATCGAAGGTGGGGAAGGGCCTGGAGAAGAAGTCCAATGAGGAGTTGCTGAGGGAGCTGGGGATGTTTAGCCTGGAGAAAAGGAGACTCGGGGGTGACCTTGTCACTCTCTACAACTCCCTGAGAAGAGGCTGTAGCCAGGTTGGTGGGTGTTGGCATCTCTCCCAGGCAACCAGTGACAGGAGGAGAGGACACAGCCTCAAGCTGCACCAAGGAAGGTTCAGGTTGGACATCAGGAGAAATTTTTTCATGGAAGAGGTTGTTAAACATTGGAATGGATTGCCTGGGGAGATAGTGGAGTCACCATCCCTGGACGTGTTCAGGAAACAACTGGTCATGGCACTAAGTGCCATGGTCTAGTTGACAGCGTGATGATGGGTCAAAGGTTGGACTTGATGATCTTGGAGGTCTTTTCCAACCTAAATGATCTGGTGATTGTGTGATTTTGTAGTGTGTTCTTCTTAAGTTTCTCTTTGCTTAACTTAATTGTCTTCTAGTTTGCTAAGTTTTATATGTTGCCTTTTTGTCTTTCTGTTACTCTTGCCTGTGTTTCTACACCCTTTTCCCTGCAATACTACAAAGAAAATACGTAAGGAAAAGAAAAAGAGAACGAAGGGATAACAGTAGATAGTGGAGAGGAAGGATACCACCTCTGATGGATTCAGCGATGACTCTCAATCACTGCAATTTTGATATCCGTGATAGAAGTGATGGTTGCAATCTTGATTTGTTGGGGTAGGAGCCTGCAAAACAAAGAGTATGCTGGATTATATACATTTAAATTGGCATTGGAACACCTAGATCCCGTGCCAGGGTGGGAACTCTTAGTGAGCGATGCAACAGTATGAGGCATGTGCAGGCTTCTGAGGGAGAGTTCCTGGTAACAGTTAGGGTGCTTTGGGGTTGTTTGTGGTCCATAGCCCCCTGCAGAGGTGTGGCCACTGTTTGACACTGCTGCTTGTGACTGTGCACCTGTGTCTTATGGTGAAAGGGGGAAGTTGGCATTGAGAAAGCATTACCCCCGCCTCCACAGAATCTGCTGCTTACCAGCCATTCTCCTTAGCTGGTTTGAACTCAGCTTGTTTAAGACTTTATGTTCCCAATTGTTGTAGATGCAACCAGCCATGGAGTTTGCTACGCAAAGGTTAGGTGGCCACAGATGGTAGTTTGTCTGAAGATAAGAATTTGTGATATTTTCTAAACTAGCTCTTCAGTGTTAGTTTCAGTTTTTGAACCTCTCTTGCTTGACAGTATCAATTAAAAGTTTTGTATGTTTGTTGCCTTTACTTAAGTGGAAAACAGATATGGTTATAAGACAGTGAGAAAGTACCTTGACAGAAATTGGGCAACTTTGCATTTAATCTGCAGTAAGGCTGGTCGTATGAGTGTAGTGCAGCAGTACTGAAGAGAGACCAAGGGTTGCATTAATGAGCTGGTGTTTTCAAGTTAGTTTTGCACAGACCAGCCTTCGACAAAGTTGTCTAGGTTTGTCCTAAGGCTTCTACCACAGTTTTCCCAATTTCTGCAGTTGACTGTTCTTAGAGTTTAGACATGGTTCTTCTTCTTCTGCTGACATGACTTTGAAGAGCTGTCTTCTGCCAGAAGCTATTTCTTTATGTATCTGATAGGCAGCTATCATACATCACCTCTTAATTTTCTCTTTGGTAAGTTAGTAGTTTGGCTTCCGAAGTCTCTACAGTACAATGTCTTTTCCAAGACTTGAAGTAATTCTTTTTTTCTCCTTAATCCTGTCCAGTATTTCAGCATCCTTTTAGTTGTTTTATTACTAGAACCAAATTGAGTTCTGCAGTAACCATTTTCCTCACCTCACAGAGGAAATACCATCTGTTCCCCTATTTAGAGAACCAGGGGATTATTAAACATCTTACTAGTTTCATTCCAGTGCATTAAAATGTAAAATTCCTAGTGATCCTTTGAAATGAGAGGCCTTTAAACTAATATGACATGAAAGGAAACCACTTCTAATATTAACTACTGATCCCACTTCTCTAGATTCTTCTGCTGTGAAATTCAGTTTTATCTGTCATTATGCTCTTGGGCCTTTGCATGAATTGCGCTCTTTGAAATAACTGCCTTATAGTGTCAGAAATGTGATGACTGTTGGGCTGATACTAAATTAAAACTAGACTTCTGTGTCATTGTAGTTAGTGTCACATGACAGATAAGAGCAGGACGACCACTGTTTGCTTTTGTGTAGGTACTGACTTCAGTATAGACAGCTTACCCCTCCCTCGTAAAGACTATCATGACTGGGCCCTTTTTCATGAAGAGTCACCAAAAAACAACTACAAACTCTTCCATGAAGCAACCATCACCTTATTCAACCACACTGCGACATTTAGCCGCCACTCTCACCTGCCACTGACCACTCAGTACCTTGAGAGTGTAGAGGTCCTGAAGTCATTGAGGTTCATGATCCCACTGGAGATGAAAAACAGCCTGAGGAAAAGGCTTGCACCGCTGGTGTATGTGCAGTCTGACTGCAACCCCCCTTCTGACCGGGACAGCTATGTGCGTGAGCTAATGTGCCACATTGAAGTAGACTCTTATGGGGAATGTTTGCATAACAGAGACCTTCCTCAGCATCTCAGAAATCCAGGTGCCATGGATGATGGGGACTTTTTAAAAATACTGGCACAGTACAAGTTCATTCTTGCTTTTGAAAATGCTGTTTGTGAAGATTACATCACTGAAAAACTCTGGCGGCCACTGAAGCTGGGAGTGGTGCCAGTGTACTTTGGGTCTCCCAGCATTGTAGACTGGCTTCCTAGTAACAAGAGTGCAATCCTGGTATCCAGTTTTTCACACCCTCGGGATCTGGCCCGCTATATCAAAACACTGGATACAAATGATGAAGAATACGAGTCCTATCTACAATGGAAACTGAGAGGAGACATTTCCAACCCAAAACTTCGTAGAGCAATGAAGGAACGCAAGTGGGGAGTGCAAGATATCACCCAGGACAATTACATTGACACCTTTGAGTGCATGGTTTGTAACAGAGTGTGGGAAAACATCAGACGGAGAGAAAAGGTATGTATAAATTTGTTCTTGTGTCTCAGAGAGGCTTTAAAATAGCTCTAGGGTCAGGTTTGTCCCAGTGTCTTGGTTTGAAAAGACAGGTGTCAGTTAAGGAAGGCAGGAGCCTCCCTTGAAATGGAAACTGTAAACCCCCTCCCTCCGAATTATTAGAATTCTGAAATTAAGGAGCTCTCAGGCAAAGAAAAATGGGAATAGGAATAACAGTTCTTTACTAGGAAGTTTGAACAAGAACAAATGCAATAGTACAAAACCAAACCAAACCAAAACCACTGACAGAGTCAGAAGAATACAACCTGACACCCTGTTGGTCAGAGAGTTGGTAGCAGTCCGATTAAATGGTGGCTGCAGTCCTCCTGTGGTGGTAGGTGTAGTCCTGTTGAAGCAGTGATCCTGGAGAAGCATGTAATTTTCCTCTGGAATTTCCAGTAGAGAAGAAGGCTGCTCCTCCAGGAAAATCCACTGGACGTGGACTGCTCTGGTGTTTGAGATCTCAGCTTATACTGAGCATGAAATGCCTGGTTCACCCCTCTGGGTGGGACATCTCACAATGGGATGATGAGTCATGGGCAAGGCGCTGATGGGCCATTTAACAGGAGATAGTCCAGGATCGAGTTATCTGTGATTCATGCAGGAGGCATTCATGGACTCATTCACAGGAGCACAGCCACACCTGGTCTCAACAGATGGTGATAGAATACAAGCTCCCAGGCACATCCCACCCTGCACCCCAGGACACCCAGGAAGTTTGGTTACCAGATTTCTGGCCAGCTGACAGCCACAGCCACACCCAGTGCCATTGGGTTGTGCATCCTCCTGTAAACAGGTGTTGGCAGAAGGTGCGGGTGTACTACCAGAGCACGTGTTCCTCATAATGTTGCTGTGTGTGAGCACATGACATTGACCACTGAGCTGGTAGTAATTTTCAGCGAAAGGCTCGAGTTGTTCAGGGAGGAGGTTTTTCTCATGCTGCAGAAAGTAGCCTGACTTGCTGACCTTCTTCAAATGACCTGGAACATATGGAAACAGGTTGCCCAGAAAGGTTGTGGGATCTCTGTCCTTGGAGGTGTTTTAAGACTAAACTCAGTTTTGCCCTAGGCAATTAGATATGATTATATCTGCTTGGAAGAGGGAAGTGGCCTAGAGATCCCTGTCTTCAGATCTGTCTTAAGCACTCTCTGACTGTCAGGTTCTGTATATATGTGTATATATGTCTGTCCCATATGTGGGTACCTTCAAACCTGTAGTGACAACATGCCACTGCCTGGGGCCAAATGAAACCATTTTTAAGCCAGGTTGTGTGTTTGTGAGAGGCCATATTTTAGCTGATCACAATCTGAGCAGTACACTGAGTGGTCAGCCAGTAGAAGGGACATGGAGAAAACTTTTGAAGTTATTAAGGTGAGCTGAAGTGTTGTAAATTACAAACTGGCAAGCGTTACACTTAACTAGACTTTCCTGTTTGAATCTGGTACAAATCGGGACATATGTCCTCTCCTTGAGTTAGGATAGCAACCATGGAAAGGTATAGAATAGGTTAGATGCAGCTATTCCTTCCCTGTTCTTTTGTGGCTCTCTAGTCAATAAAATTATGAAGACCAGTTTGCTCTCCTGGCCAGATTCATGGCTTGTTTTTTCCCTTAGAAAAAAAAAATCCCAGTAAGTGTGTGCATATTTAAGATGAAAACAGAATATAATGATGAAAATATAACTCTTTGTCTTGTAATTCCATTTTGTGTGGGCTGGTGCTGCTCATTTGCGGCCAGATCTTATCTGAGACTCCGCATGACTCGTCAGCATGACTGATCTTGTCCCAGACACTTAGGGGAGGCCTTCCACAGGGACATGGGTAGAGCCTGCATTGGGAAGAAAAGTGTAACTGATGTGATTTGACAGTTTACTAATGGCATAGCACTTTTCTTCTCTGTTTGCTTGGGTCCCTGAATAACCCCTTTTATTTCTCTCCATTGCCAGGGATGGCTGCCCCAGAAGTGGGAGGCTCAGGTTAATCATCTGAGCTGTCCCAAACCAGAGGCATTCTGGTTCTCATCCTCAAACCCTGGCTGGATTTCTCTCCAAAAGATGTGGATACCAAGCTTCGAGCAATCCAAGAAAGAAGCCTGGGCACTGAGGCACCTGGTGGAGAGGAACAAGAATTTTACAGCTGAAGAATTTTGGATGCTTGTATTCAAAGAATAAACACAACGACCTGTAAAACAGAGTTGAGCTCCTCAGAGGAGTTCTGTGGAATTTTCTTTTGTAGGTGACCTTATAATTTAGGATTAGTAGCCATGTAAAGTAGACCGGTAAGACTGAATTTAGTATGTTCAGTGCTCAAGGGGGACTAAGAAATGCTGAACAATAAAATCATTCTGCCAGGTAATATGTGCACAAAGATATGCATATACTTATATTTAGAATGATTTATATTAATTGTCATTTGTTCAAATGTTTGAACATTAAGACCCTGCTCTCAGGGTTCTCAAAGCCCAAATTTAAGTGTACAGCTAATTACCCTGAAGCAGATGGCTCTCCCTCCATCTTTAGATACATACCTGCTTGGTCTCAAGACCCCTTTTTCACTAGTCCAGGACCCTCCTTTGCTATATTGATAACCACAAGGTGCAGAGCAGCTGACACCATTGCACAGGTACAGCTGCTGTGCTGCTTTGGGGGTAGATTAAAAGCTTGGGACTGTGTCCCTGGCTAGCTGTTTATTAATTTTCCTGGCATCAGCAGATTTAGCAGGGACTTGGTGGGCTTTGTGTCCTGACACTGAGTGCCAATGTAAAGTATATTAGTGGTTGGCATGAGGAAGCACCATCTGTTAGTGTACAGGGACAGCTTGAATGGAAAACGTGCTGGCTCAGATTTACCCACCATCTTTTGCTATAAATAAGCAGAGCACAAGTATCTCTACTCCCCAGAAATAGGGTTGGCTTCAATCTGACTTACCTTCTTGCCTTTCTGATGATGTATTTGTATTCTGATGATAGTATTTGTGTCAGGTATAAGCATGAAATTATATGATTGAAAGGACAGGGGTAACACAGAGTCCACTGGTGCTGAAGTCTTCAGTAGGCCCAAGGAGAAGTAGCCAAACAGCCTTCCTGTTTTAACACACAAAACCTCAAATCTTAATCTAACAAGGAGTAAAACTTGGTGATCTTAGTCATCACTTGCCAAAGGACCCATCTTTGCCCGGTATTTAGACTTGCACATTTCTTCCCAAGTCCTTTCAGCCTCAGTCTGTGGAGGAGTCAACTTCCACAGGATCTGCAAAATGGCACTAACTGTGTGGAGCCATTCAGGTGGGGGACATTCATTCATACACATGCCCACTTATGATGACACAGGCAAATGGAACTACTAATACAGGGTTCTTCACATGGCTTGAAAGGCACATTTTCACCTGTGTGGTAATTTCCATGCAACTGTTCCTTGCACCAGGCTATTTTAAAATTTCTGTCAAAGACCTGGCTGTTTTATGAAGGGGTAGCCACCTAGCGGCAATGGGGAAGGATGTGAAAATAGCATTTATGCCAAGAAATTCAGCGGCAAAATTTACTTACCTTGGAAAAGCTTCCTCGCCAGAAATTTTCTCAATGAATAGCTGGTGAATTTTTTATTACTTTTAAATCTGTCAAAGGAAAGATGAGTTTTGTGGCCATGAACAATATAGTATTGGTCATTAGTATCAGTCATTGTTTCTATGAGAATATATTCAGTTTCGATTAAGCAAAATATTCCCACTGAAATTTCTCACCACTAGTGTTTTGCCAGTGTGGCACACAGTGTCTGTTGGGCATGTCTTAAACACTTTCCCCAGTGGTGTGCAGTGCAGATGATGACTAGGCTCCACGAATGAAGCTCTTCAGGAAAGCAATGTTAACACCAGACTTACAGGCTTCCCTAGATCGGGACTGAAAGCTGGACATAAACACCGAAACATTTGCAAAGGGAACTGCTGAATGCCCATCTGTTGCTTTGAATCTCTGTTTTACCTCCCAGGATGATAAAGAAACATGAGAGACTAACTACTTTTTGTTGTTATTGTTGGGGTTTTTTTTTATGTTCTGCTGTCTCCTTTGCCAAAAATCTCAAGCCATGTTGTTTAACAAGGAACTGCACAACTAAATGTTTTCTTCTTTGTTTTCATGGTGGAATCTGTCAGATCCTGAGCATCCTGAGCAGTCTGGTAGGTAGATACTATCCAAAGATATAAGACATATTTATCTCAGTTTTTACTGTTTTATTATATTTTATTTTAATTTGGTGGAGTGTGAGGGAAAGGACTGATGTAACTGGTTTGTGACCCACATTCTGAAATTTCAAGTGGTTGGCAGCCCGTGTTTCAGAAGAGGTAATGCGTTCATCCAATGCTATATACAGTAGAAAGATGAGTCTCCAGAGCAGTTGCCTAAAGGTGTGCTGTGGTTTAATTGTCCTCTCACAGTGCGTTGTTTTTACAGGGTAAACTTTTCGGTGTCACAGTCTAATTCAGAGCAACCTCCATTTGGCCTCTTCATTTTTTAATCACCTTCTAGAATCCTTTTTTCCTGTGCTGGGCAGAGGGTTTGTTAACATCACTGTGGGAGATTTATGGCAAGAATTTGTGCAGGTTCATCAAGTGTAAGAAGGACTGACCATCGTGAATTCTAGGTTGATCTCTCCCCCTACTGCTCTGAGAAGGAATAAGCAGAAATTTTTTTTAGCAGATTTGCTAGCCTTTCTGCCACGTATAGGTTTGTAATTCTAGCCAACAGAGGGATACAGTTTGTTTGACACACACAGATGATACAGCCCTTACTTTTTTTTGGTTTCTTTTTGCCTTAGAAAGACAATATGTCTTGGTTTAGAAGACAGGTAACTGCCAGGGGAAATCAGAGCCTCCCTTGGAATGAAGAATGTAAACCCCCCACCTCCGAATTGCTATAATTTTGAAATTATGGAGCTTTCAAGCAAAGATGTAGGGATAGGAATACCAGTTCTTTACTAAGAATAATTACAAACTACAAAGATAGTGGTACAGAGGAAAAAAAAGAACAACAAACAAATGATCCCAGAAACTCTGACAGGGTCAAACTACGACCTGATACCCTGTTGGTCAGGGTGTGGGGAGCAGTCCAAAGTAAGTCCTCCTGGAGTGGAAGATGTGGCTCCGTTGGAGTAGAGGTGGTCCTGTAGAAAGGGTCCAGTGGTGACAGGATGGGTCCAGTTTTCCTCGGGGAATCCGGTGGGAAAAACCAGCTGCCCTGATGTCCTGAGTTGCAGATTTTATGCAGGTAGAGAGACTTTGGCTCCTCCCACTGAGTGGAGCCTTCCCCAGTGGGGTGATGTGATGTTATCAGTCACAAGGAGAGCCTTAAATGGCTCATTCACAGGTGATATCCCCTTGGAGGGGGATGGGTGGAGGACGAGATAAGGAAGCACTGCCCCATCTGGTTTTAACGATTGACCCATTAACAGAAGGCACCCGCCCTCTTTCCCCCTGGAGTTACAAGAGATGAAAATATCTTTCAACCGGTTTCAACAGATGAAAATAGAATAAAATTTTTGGTTACATATTGCAACCCAAGACACAATAGCAGAACAGTTGAGAAAAACTCTGTACTTCCAACAACAAGAGATGATTCTGGATGAATGAGCGTGTGCTTCCCAACCTCTTACATAGTGGTAGCAATCTGTCCTGATTTCCCCTGGCATACAAGAAACAGAGACAGTTCTTCCTGGGCTTACATTTTTTCCACTGAACCCATACCCGTCAGCTACGCCTGGAGTCACAGATATTTGTGGCCTCTGAGCCCATAGTGACTTTTGCATTTGAAGTACAGAACTTCAAGACCAGAGTGCCCCTTCAGAAGATGCCTGTGTTCAGCTTGGAGGCATCTCAGAAACCTGCAGCATCTCCCTGGTGGGACTGGAAAAGCCTAGGGAAAGAGGTGACCCTGGATGTCAGCCTTGGAAATGGTCCTTCTCTTCTTCCCTGAGGAAAATTAGGATGGGGGCACAGACAAGTGGGAGACAAGATTGCTTTAAACCTTCCTACTACTCTTTCTTGTCCTCTCCACATCCAGCCTCTGCCTTCTGCCAGCTCCTTCTGATATATCTGTACCTCCTGTCCTCTGTGACATCTAGTTGTGTAGGGAAACAAAACACTAGTGTTTTCACTGCAAACATTTGCTCACATTTCTCCATTTTCACTGTGTTAGCGGCCTGAACCCCCAGCTTGTCTTTCTTGGGTTATGGCTGCCTGTGCTCGAGGCAAGCTCTGGGTTGGTGCAGTGATACCTGGAATCAGGCTGCAGGGAACAGCTAAGGTGAGCATGAGAAGGAGCTGGGAGAAGCCTCACATGGGGCCTCCCTTGTCACACCTTTTGAGGTCCCAAGTCCCTGTCGAGGCTGTGCTGTGCCATTCCCACGCCTGTTCCCAGTTCTGTCTTAATTTTCATCTGTTTGTCTCCACGGACCTGCTGGGCAATTGCTGAGCTGTCACTGACCCTGCCCCTCCCCTCCACCACACCCCTGCCCTGTGTGTCCCACCTGTGGTGCAACATCCCCTGCACCCCAGTGGAGATACTGCCCATGCGGCTCTACTCCCAGTGGATCTTTTGTGCCCCAGCCTGGGGCCCTTCCAGAAGCAACTGCTAATGGGGAAAGTCCCTTGGAACACCTGGTCCTGCCATCATGAAGCTTCCTCCAACTTCGTAAGAGCTGCTTCACCTCTTGGTGAGGTTGTCAGCAGCAGATACCCCCATGCCACCCCTTGTGTTGGGGCTCCCCCTGACCATTATCCATGAGCCCATAACCGTGCATCCCCTGTCTCATGGCAGCGTGCTGTGCAGCTGGGCTGTCCATTGCCTACAGTGCTCTGCCTCCTCCGCGCCGTCCCGCAGCACTCCAGTGATGGAGCTCTCCTGCCACCTGGCTTTGATCCCGTGTGTGCTCAGAATTGAGGTTTAAAATTTCTTTCCTCCTCTGAACTCTGGTCACTTGACCTGCTTTTCCCATATTAGTTCATTTTTGCATATTTGTTTGCTCTTCAAAATTCTCCTTACCATTGACACTAGCCAACACTTTGGAAGGGCCTAGTGGGGTGGGGGTGTTAACACAGCAGATCATAGGAGATTGCCGTGCTTGGAATACATTAAAGGCACAATGAAGTATTTGCCCTAGAAAATGAACAGGAAGCCGAAGAAGTGATTAGAAAACATAAGGAGGACTTTAACTGTGTTCATTTCAGTGCAAGACAAACCTCGGTCCTATGCTGTGGGCACACAACTGTGCATTGTGGTCTTCAGAGGTCAAATCCCAGCTTTCCTCCCTCGTGCAGCATTTACAGAGAAACAAAGCCGAATGCTTCCTTGTGTCAGGCATTAAAGAAAAGCAAGGATCTCGATGCTGGTAGTGCACATTTGCAAAGCACGTGATGCTCTGTTTTGTCAGCAGCACGGCGTCAGCCTGACATGAAATACAATGAGGGTGGCTGTGTGCTTCTGCAGAAAAGTGTGTCACTGCGGCATATGCATGAGGTGACAGTGGGGAGGTCTCATATGACTGACACTGTAGTGCCATGCTGCACAACTCTGTGGGGACTGTTCACAAACCATACCAGGCCCTCTCTGTGTAATTAATGGAAAGACAGAGCTCATGAACTACCCTTCGCTGGTGCACTTTCTGCAGAGCACAAAGGATGGAAGGCCAGGCAGTGTGGGGTGGTATGGACAAACGCTGCTGTGTCCTGCTGGCTGGCATTCCCAAGTGTTCTTAAACCACTGTTATTGAAGCCTTATGTGCAGACCTTGTTTTTAGTTAGTCTTACAATCTCAGAGTTAATGAATTAATTATTAAAAACCTACAGCCATTTGCTGATCTCTTTACTGTCTGGCCTTGGAAGAGGAAAGGGTGTACAGATGTTATTTTTCATCTGATCAATCAAATGTCTTGAAATCAATCTTGTTTAATACATGTATATATATTCTGCAGGAAAAAACTGACCTGAAGATTGCTTAAGGTTGCAAAGCAAAGCAGAATGAAAAGCATTTGTGTAACTGGTCTTTTTAAACCCAGGATTTTTGCCCTGAAACATTAAGTTGGGGCACAATCAAGTCCATGAAACCCAATTCATTTTGCTTTCCCAGTTCCATACCAACACTAAACACACACACCATGTTAAGTTACCTTCTCCTTCAACTTCCTTTCATTTGCTGTCCATCCTGAACCTGGAGTGAGATGAGAGTTTGGGAAAAGCAGAATCAAAAGAGACTTGAACCAAAAATTTTATCCTTCAGCCCAGGTGCGGGGCAAGAGTGTGGGAAGAGGCTGCATGTTCCTTTCTGATGGTTTTCAACAGAGAACAACCTTTCTGGGCTCTGGGTCCCCTGGGTATACAGAAATGTGGTTGCATGGCTCCCTGGCCTGGGAGGAGTGAGTGGGGCAGTAGGGTCAGAGAACTGAAACATGCCGTGTACAGCATATTTGGGAAAGCCCAAGGAAAGCAATTTGTGTTAGATGGATTTTGCTGCAAGCTCCAGGACATCTTGGGAGCTTTGTCAGTCTCCTTTTCAATGCTGTATGTTGTCAGCAGAGAAGCCATCTCCTTCTGGCCCACCAATATGTGTCTGCTGGGTGGTGGGGTGTCCTCGGGCCTCCAGTGGCTACTGGCTGTGGCAGTCCTTGGAGCAGGGCTGGATCTGAAGCAGCTTGAGATGCAGCAGCTGGAGAGACATTGCATCAGTTATTACTGGGCCAGGGTCATGAGGCTTGGAAGGTAATTGTATGTTTTTTCCCTTTTGTTGGCAACCTTTCTAAATATTTTGCCATTCTGGGTATTTCTTTAGCCTGGGTAGGCCCCAGAAGATGTTTTTTTATACAGATGAGAAATAAATGGTCTTGTATTGGACTCCAGTAAGAGACATTGGTGTGTTGACAAAGATGCTGTACAAACTGTATGCAAAAACTGTGATGAAACCAAAAGTCTTGGCAGTCACAGGCTCATTATAGATTTGTTATCCCCAGAATCATGTGTGCCTTTAGTAACTATGCCACAAAACTCTCACTTTGCATAAATTAAACTTTCCCTGGAATGTAAATTATTAATGCACTAAAATGTGCTGCTAACAGTTGTTTGCATTGGAAGCTATTACTCTCTCTTCCTGACATACACATTTGGTTGTTTACCATTTTCCCAGAGTCAGCAAAAATACATCCTTTCTCTCCATGCCATGTGTTTTGTACAAAGACCACAGAAACCCAAGATGATTAATTCTGGGAGTGAGAGCAGTACACACAAAACCCCAGTAATAATGGAATTAGATTTACACTCTGGGCCCTTCTAATCTTATAAATAAAGAAAAACTTTTCTCATGTCTGAGAGGTCAGAATTGGACTGTCTGGTCTGATGACTAAATTCAAAGCCCACAGTCAAAGTGTGACCAGGAATCCAGGCAGTAGGCAGCAGCTCCAGGGACATCTTGACTGTCACTGTCGGTTGTGAGTCACTCAGAGGGGGATGTGACAGAGGGACTGCACTTTTACAGAATCCCAGAACCAGTAAGTTTAAAAAGATCTCTGAGTTCATAAAGTCCGACCTATGACCGAACACCACCTTGTCAACCAGACGATGGCACCAAGTGCCGCATCCAGTCTTTCCTTAAACACCGTCAGGGACAGCAACTCCATCACCTCCCTGGGCAGCCCATTCTAATGTTTATTCACCCTTCCTGTGAAGAAATTCCTTCTATCTCCAACCTGAACTTCTTTTGGTGCTCTTAAGGCTGTGTCTTCAAACCTTAGTTTGGTCAACCAGCCTCACTCCAGTTTCAAATGAATCTCTGCCACAGAGAATGTGGTCCCAGACTCTTGAGGTGTTGAAGCATGGGGAACAGGTGCGAGACAGCTTTGCTGGGACCATTGTCACTGAGGGAAGGTTCCTCTCCATTCTCAGTAGTGCTCCTTTGTTGCTGGGCTCCACTCTTTCCGAGTAGGAAGCAAAGGCTTGAAATATCACTTGGGGCAGCCAGAACAGGGCCAAAGGAAAGGGAGCCTCTGCCCCCTTGCTGTGGAACATTTTAATTGATAGCGCCCACTCCTGGCCCCTCCTCGGCCTCCTGCAGAAGACCAGTGTGTCCAACAGGATGCTACTTCTGGTGGATAGGAAATGCCATTATATAGATGACCTAAACCTAATTTTAGGGTGTGAAAGAAGCAAATAGACGTAAACACTTCAGAACAAAACCTCACCTTTTTGAGGCTTATCCAGCTCAGAGATGATGGAAGATGATGTCTACACGATTTGCTTCATGTATTGGGTTTTTAAGAATCCTTTTTTAAAGACAGCAATTGGACTTTTCCTGCTGCTGGAGGAAGAACTCTCAAAACTCACCAGGCATGGTGGAAATTGCTGCTGCTGCATCCCCACACTGAGCGGGAGGCAGTAGTACATAGTAGTAGATAGTACATACTATCCCCACCTCTGTATATAGTGTTGCTTTATTCACACAAATACAAAACTCAGTTTTGCTGTTGTGACCCCGGTTGTGTCAGCTGCTCTAGGATTGCTAATTAAAACTGATTAGACCTTCATCCAGAAGCAAATTTGTCCAATAACCTGGTGACAGAGGACCAACCATGAAGGAAATATGAGTCACTGGATCCTCTTTATGCTGCTAGGGCATTGCAAAGGGACTTATACTAAGTGTAATGTAATGTAATCCTACTCAGGAGTTGCTGTATGTCACCAGAATAGCGTAAATGTAAATCCAGGGTACGGGCTTAATGCTTGAAACAGAGCCCACAATGTGGGAGCTGGTGAGAGCACCAGGACACAGAAGACTATAGATAATGCAAATACTGGGTGGCATCATGGGACAATGGTGGTGGTGACTAGAGAGCCAGCCAGTCTTGTCGGGCAGCGTTACTGGGGTGTATCCGTGACCACATGCTGCGGCTGTTCCAGCATTCCCTTTCCCACCCATCCAAAAGGCATGCCTCCTACCTGACATCAGGGCTGTAGAGCAAAAATTAGTTTCGTGGCACAGAAACCAGGTGAGCATTACGGGACCAGCAGCAGCAGTGATTTGGGTGCTGTAGGAAGCTGCAAGGCTGTAGAAGTATTTCTACTTGTGGAGAATCAGATACAGCTCCTTTAAAGCCAGACTAAAGTGTGTGTGTGACTCCTTGTCTGTTCAGCCTTCTAGGCTGTATTTTGCCTTTGCAGTCCACTCCAGCATCAGTGGAGAGCAGCCGGAGCCTGTACTGTGCCTGCTCTGTACCTTTTCACCAACTGCTATTTGAAAGTACTCATACCTGTACTCTGGACAAAAGCCATCAGAAAGATGTTTCTCATTTCTATGGAGGTGGTCAGCTCCCTGATGGCTTTTTCTCTGCCCATGACCGAATGTACTGCTAAGCTGCCAGAAGACATTATCCTTGTCAGCATTTCTTTCCAGGCTCTTTGCAGACTCAGACAGTTGTCCTGCTGGAGTATCCTTTGCTAGGGATATCTTTTGAAAAGAGGCTAACTAATTCAACACCTGAAATGGAATCATCTGAATACTCTGCCCCTTTAAAAGTCCAGTTTTGAGAAACTGACTTATTTTGTAAGGGGACCAAACATTAGATTTCACCTGCAGATGTGTCCTCTGATATGTCCTGCTGTCTTCAGAGGAAGCTCTGAGATCTGCCCTGACATGGGCTGGATGGCGACTGTAGTGCATGAAGGGTATCCAGCGTGGATGGGTGGGGATTGTCTAATTTGGGGAGATGGGGGGGTCTGTCCCTCAATCTGCGACAGGTACGAGGGAAAGCTGTGGGTACCCAAAATTCTGTACTGTGCATAAACATCCCAGTGTTCCAGACAGCAGCAGGACTGACTGTAAAGTTGTCCCAGACACGCAGCAGCAGATGGGGCAAGATAACCTTGAGAGATGACGGGACTGACTCAGCCCTGCGGATGCATTTCACGGTCAATACATCCTGTGTCGATTAGCCTGAATTCACATCCATGATGCCTCAGCCAACCGCATCCTCAGAATCAATATCAATATTTAACAACACCCATCCCCCGCTGTCCCCCGCTCTCCCTTCCCCCGGCTGCCCGAGCAGCAAAATCATCCCGGCAAATCCCCGCGGGTGAGCAGCGCACCCGCCCGTGCTGCTGGCGGGGGCTGCCTGCGCCGGGGGTGTAGGTGTCCTGCGGGGCCACCAGGTGCCACTGCAGGGCAGGCACTGCCCCTCTGCAGGGCACGGCTGTCCTGCTGCTGCCACGTGCCCCGCGGTTCCCCCTGTTGGTGCTGTTGGCCACTTCGGTAGCTCGCGCTCTTCTCGAAAAGAGAAAATCAAGCAATGTATGAGCACTGCATCTTACTCACCTGTAAAGAGAGAGGAACCAGCCCTCGCTTGGATGGTGTCTTAGCTGAAAACTTGGGCAGGAAAATTAAAATACATGGTCCTTCATAAGAGAAGCATCTTCTGACCTAGTCAGTTGTGTTTCCTGCCCTGTCAGCCCAGGGAATCCTTCATGATTCCTTGCATTAAACACAAATATTCTCTATTTGCAGGAGGTACTCAAAGCACTATTTATTTTCCCATGACATGTAGTCATGGGAATGATGTGTTGTGATGGTTTTGGCCAAATTTAGGGGAAACATCTGAGGGGAACGTCTCCTACAAAGGAGATGCCACCCCTCCCCCCTATATCAGGTTCGTGAAAAAAAGAAAATTCTCCTCGGAGGAAGGTGAAAGAGAAGATGAAACTATTTATTTAGCAAACAGACAGGTTAAGAGTAATAACAAAACCTCCCACTGAGGGGAGAGAACCTGAAAGATTTGAAAGTCCTTCTGTGGGTGTGGTTTCCCCTTCTCTCCCGTGAAGCTNCTTATGTGTTACCTCCCCGAGGGTCAGCTGGTCTCTGACCCTCAGTGGAAACACCTGGTTTGACACAGCTGTAACTCATCAAGGTCAAGTCTGCCTTGTGTCCAGTATAGCTCTTCTTTCAAGCATAAGTTATGTACAATTTAAAAGCACAGAAAAACACAGGACTCATGGCTAAGTGGGGGCTGAATAATGTGGGATATAGCAAAAATCACCCCATGACACGTGCCCAAATACTTCTGAGGACAAGAAGTGAGTTTAGTGTTCAGACTTCTAGAAGGAAGCAAGCCCAGACAAATGTGAGCATGAGTGAGTCGCTTTTAGTATGCTGTGTTTATGGATTGCTGTTTCTTCACAATCCTCTTTGTACAATGAAGGCAAAAACTGCCATTGTATTAGATTCAAGAAAGCATGAACTGTTAGCTCATGAGCTATTTGATGGTTCACTTACAAATTCACATGAAACTGTGTGTTATTTAAATATTATTATAAAAGACAGATGTGAAGAATGTTACCATTTCACAACAGCACTCCTGTAACTGACTGTAGTCATGAGAAGACTTCTATGGCATGAGCCTTCCATTGATGTGGCTGCCTCTGGTACAACACAGTGAGACCTAACACTGAATTTTGGACTGGGTTCAGAAGACAGTTCTCCCTTCAGGACAGATTTGTGTAGAGATGCTGATGCTCTTTCTGCTCTGCTCTGTACAATGAAGTGTGATCTGCTTTTGTGATCACCTGATGCTGCTGTGTCTCTTGGATCCAGGACAGTGCTCTGTGACTGTATAAATAGCCCATATGGCCTTTAGGCTGTGCCAGGAAGCTTTTTGAGGCACATGGAGGGTACATGGCGTAGGCAGTCGACTGTCCTGTCTGTGATATACACCTACTGTGCATTGCCTAACACAACAGAGGTCTGAGTTTAACAGCACTTGTGGCACACAAAATCTTATGAATGTGGCCTCCCCTTACCATCCTAAAAAGCATTACGCTCCAAGAGATAGCAGCTAATGGAAATATTCCCTTTCAGTCCACTGCAGGTTTTTTGGGATACAAGCAGAATAAGCTAGCTGCAAAATGACAATGTCAGTGACAGCAACAAAGCACAAAAGAAGAAAAATGAAAACATTAAATCCATACAACACTGTAACATATCCCACTGTGAGAGGCCATATTTACAAGTATCTGGGCTTACTCCTGAGCAATAGTTTTCTGCAGTTTATTGACCATTTTAATAATACCCTATCAGTAGTTTTACATTAGTAATACTAAATTAATATCAACCTGTATATAATAATACAGTTTATTTACACAAATTAAGAAAATGGGCAAGTGCTGTTTTGCAAGCATTTAATGTTATGTGACTTTTCTTCTCTTTTCACAAGTAGAATCCCAGGTCATTATTAATGTTCTCATATTCAGATTAGTGTTCCACCCAGCATCAAACTGAAAAGTGACTGACCCTTATTCAGCATTTCCAAAGTTTAATTTGCAGTTAAAGTACTTCCTACAGCAACAGACAGTATTATGCCATTAAATCAGTAAGGTCTGGCCCATCTTCCCTGATATCTGCAGGGGGTTCTCTTTCTGCATGGTGTCCTTTGGTTTTGCCTTCCCACAATCAATTCAGTCACTGAGTTTGGGAGTTGCTTGTCTGCCATTGCCACCTGCACAGTTCTCACTGGCAATCACCCTTCTGCCCCACCACTGTGTGTCTGCCTCCATGCACCTGATGAAGCAGCCTGCTGTGTACTAGGGATTCTTCATACGGTTTTTCTTACTTGTTACCTAAAAGCAGTAAAACCCCAGTATGTGGGACCCTTGCAAATAAAAGAAAATGCCAGAAGCTGCATGATAAAACACAACTAACAAATGGACCATTAGAGATTACTAAAGGAAAAAGTATTTTAGTAAAAAAATTGCCATTTCCCTCCTCATTTTGTTTCTGACAGGCATATATAAAAACATTTAAAAGAATTACCTAAGATGAAGCACATTTTACAGTGTTTATGAACATCTTCTCAGGACAGCACTGTATTCAGATAAACAGGGCTGGGGAGGGGAAGGGCTTCCTGCAATGGCCCCTCAAGGCCCAGGGCAATATTGCATTAAGATAAAAATTCCTGTAGGTTTGGCAACTTGCCTAGAGACATAGGCAGTGTGTGGGCATGGGAGTGCCTCTGCAGCCATTCCCACTTCCATGGAAAGGCAGGTTTTGTTGCTGCCATGCAGCTGGGCCTGGGTCCCCAGACGGGTGGATTGTGTTGTGCTGTAAGCGGACTCTGTGCCCAGGTGTTGTGGTAGTCAAAATCAGGCATACAGGGTCAAGATAAGCTTGACTGCTGAAGTGGCTGTTGGAAAGAGTGAGTCTGCTTTCTCCCCAGCTCATGAGGAACTGACAGCATTTGCTCAAACAAAAGGTGTGCAAAGTGGTGATGACATGATCTGAGAGGCAGTTGTCCTCTCCTGCTACACCAGGGGCCTGCTAGGTAACTCTGGAAGGAATGAGGCTGCACAGGGAATCTTCTGCCACAAGTCTATCTGGACCAATATGTTGGGTCTTGTTTGGTCTGAGCACCATGAAACAGCAACCTGAAAAGCAAGGCTGAGTGGGAGGATGCTTCACATGGACACAGATCCTAAAGGAAAACTGAGCAAAATATGACCTTCATCTGCATCTGCTTGATAAACATCTTTACCACCTTCTCTGGGCAATCTCTATTCTGCTTGCCGTGATTTTAATTGTAGGTGGCACTCCTTATGACAAAGAAGCTATGAATCTGTGATAATAATAGAACACATAGAAGAAAATGGAATTAAATGGAAAAGAGGGGGATGGGAAAGCAGGATTAAACTTTCCACCCTGCCCCTCTTCTTCAAGGGGACCCCTGTTGACTAATAGCTGAGCCTTTCTGATGGAGAATTTAGATGTGTCAGTTTAACAAGGAGAGTCTGGATAAGAGGGGAAATTAATTTATCATGAAGATTTAAAGCATCATGTTTAATCATGATTTAAATCAAAAAGCAGAGAGCTTCAATTTAAATTATTGCTTACATTTTGCTCTGTGTGGGCTTTCGGTTTTTTTTTCTCAAAGAAAGTCTGATTCTCACTTGCACATAAAATCCAGCATAGCTTTTGGCTGAGCTAGGGATATACTCAGGATCCATAGCTATTCTTTGCTCATTTGCAAGGTTTAACATGTTTATTCAGATTAAAAGTTTTACTTTCTTTATGATTCTGGAGGCCAATGAAGACACGTTTGCTTTTCCTAGTTAGTGGTTCCTGTGAGCTTGATTAAACTTCTGGAAGAGAACTGGGATTCAGTTTGCCTCCAAACAGCATTTTAGCTGGGGTTTTCTATGTGTGAAGAATGGTACCTAATTTCTTCTTTTTACTTTCATATTTTCATGGAGTGAGTAATGCAAAAGGGAAGGTTTATCAAAACATGTCCAACATTTAAAACTAAGTGATTTATTAAACAAGAGTAATATGATCCTTAGCCAGTTATTTGAATTTAGCTCCTGGTCAGAATGACCTTCAAGATTTTAACAGTAATAAATCTCACTTTACGTCTTGTTTACATTCATAGATTAGAAGAGGAAAATTAAACTTTTCTGCCCTTCCTTTTACCTTCCTCAGCTCTGAACAGACAAATAAGTGATCCTGAATGAGGAAAATATTCTCTTGACACTTTTGGAAGTGACTCCTCTCCCAGACTGATTTCACCTTTTCAAAACACCCTCTTCCCCAAGGTACAGTTAAGGATTTCCACTGGCTCAGAGTTCCCTTTTCTCTTCAAACATCAGCTCTAGTTTTTTAAACTATACTCACATAGTTTGATATAAAGAAAAATGACATTTTCATGTACATAAATGAAAAAAAAGTAAGTCAATTATTTTCTACCTTCTGGTAAAGAGAAGGAAGGACTGGTGTTCCCCACAACTGAGCTCTTCCAGAGGCAGATATGTTTTTCCTTCGAGCGCTTGTGAGACCTCGGCAATAACCAGCTGCTGCCCTCATGGCAGAAGGGAAGCAGCCTGAGGTGGTGACAGTGGCACGTAACAGGGAGGCAGCTTGGCCATGAGGAGCCCTCTGTGCTGTCACCCCTGACAGTGCTGGACATGCTTCAGGTGAAGCAATCCCGATAAAAGGCAAAGCTAAAGGATATGCTCCAAGTCATCAAAATCCTCTGACTGTGTGTGCTGGACTTGAGAACTGCTGCAGGACAGGTGATTTCCATGGCAGACATGGCCACAGCACCATGGCAAGGACAGTGGCAATGGCCCTCTGAAGCCCTGGCATTCGTTGTACTGCCCACAAGTAATATGCCTCCCTGTGCTTTTCTGGCAGAGATTGCACCTTCCTGGCCCAAACCTTAATGAAAATCTGAATCCTTAATGTGAAATGGGAAGTGGTGCTGACTGCCTACCATGACCTATTTCTGGGCTGATGGATGAGGAGTACATAATCCAGTTCAATACTGCAACAAGATGTGAGCCAATGTCCCAGCCTCCAGGAGTCACAAGGTAATAGTAGAACACCAGGTTTTCTTTCATTTATTTTTCTTTTTAAGTGAAGGTTTCGAGAACATCCAGGTGGAGAAGTAACCTGACCTCCCCAGTGGTACGGTCTTTCCTTCTCCCAGGCAGAGAGAAAACACACACTACATTCTGAGAAAAGCAGTGAGTTATTTTCAGCAGTTGAGGCTGAAAAAACCAATTTCTTCACTTCCTTTAACAGAAACATGTAGCTTAACTTTAGCTGAGGGTCATGTGTAGAACATATAGGAAGCTTTTCACCGGTACTTCACTGCAGCAGCAATAACTGCTTTTAAATTTTAGTGGTCATATTAAAAGAATGTCAGACCGAAACAGAAAACGTTTATCTGGTGCCCAATGACCTAACTATTCCCTTTAAAAAATGTGGATTATGAAACATGAGTTTATCAAAAAGAAGAAAGAGAAAGCTGGTATAGAGAATCACAGAATTGCAGAATGACTTGGTTTGGAGTTAACCTTAAAGACCATCTAGCTCCAACCCGCCCAGCTCTGGGCACGGACACATTTTACTAGACTATGTTGCTCAGACCCCCATCCAGCCTGGCCTTGAGACACTTCCAGGGATGAGGCATCTGCAGTTTCTGTGGGAAACCTGTTTCACTGTGTCACCACCCTTAAAGAATTTTTTCACAATCTCTTTCAGTTTAAAGCCATTCCCCCTTCTCTTGTCACTACATGTCTTTTGTAAAAAGTCCCTCTCCATCTTTCTTGTAGGCTCCCTTCAGGTACTGGAATGGCACAATTAGTTCACCCCTAAGCCTTCTCTTTTCCAGGCTGAATCCCAGTCCTCTCAGCCTTTCCTCATAGCAGAGGTTCTCCATCCACCTAACCATCTTTGTGACCACTTCTGGACTCACTCCAACAGTTCCATGTCCTTCCTGTGCTGGGACCCCAGTGCTGGATGCAGTGTCCCAGGTGGGGTCTCACCAGAGCAGAGCAGAGGGGCAGAATCCCCTCCCTGGCCCTGCCGCCCACGCTGCTTTGGATGCAGCCCAGGACACGTTTGGCTTTCTGGGCTGTGAGTGCCCATGGCTGGGTCATGTCCAACCTCAGCCACCAGCACGCCCAAGGCCTTCTCACAGGGCTGCTCTCCATCTGTTCATTCCAGCCTGTGCTGATACCAGGGATTGCCATAGACCAGGTACAGCACCTCGTACTTGTTAAAAATTGTGAGATTCCCATGGGCCTCACTCATCTATGCTCATGAAGAAGGATGTAGTGACCCAGACAGAGCTCCCTACAAAACACACAGCTGTTCAAGCTTCAGGCTGTAGGGAATGCCTAAGCTTTTCACTGGATTGTAGCAGAGATAGCAGTTGTGTCAGATGTGATCAGGTGGACGACCTGTTCAGCACGGTAGCAGAGCTGCAAGATGAAGTGGAAAGGTTAAGGAGTATTAGAGCACCAGAAAGGGCAATAGACTGGTGGAACCAAGCTCTGGCCTCCATGAGACAGGAACAGCCACCAGAAATAATGCAAGATCAAGGGAATCCTATGTCCATCCTCCAGCAAGAAGGTAGTAGTTGTAAAGAAAGGAGTGAATGAAGGGTAGTCCATGCTTGGGGTGCAAGCAAAATCGTTCTTCACCCACCTCACTCCCCCAGTGAAGTGCCTCTGTGCAAAAGTTATGAGCCTTTGTACATGAAAGAGCAGCCAAAGGATGAAGAGGATGAAAGTCTGGTAACATCAGAGGTGTCACCACAATTAGAAATGTGTACTTCCCCATATTACAACAACTTCCAAGAAGAAGAAAACATGGGTTAGAGTTGTAGGTGGTTCCCTTCCAAGGGGAACAGAAGACCCAATATGCTGACTGGGCCCAAGCCCTAGGGGTGTCCAATGACTGTCTGGGGCCTGGGTTATGGACATCAAGAGGAAACTTCCTAGCCTGGTGAGGCCCCCAGAGTACTACTGGAGCAGGGCATCTCACCCCCCCTCAAGAGCTTATCCGTTGTTTGTTTACCGGTCAGATAAACAGGACAAGCTGTCTTGTAGTGAGTTATTTTGGTGCCATGGGGTTAACACTGGTCTGGCATCTCCCACCTGCCAATAAACATCTTACTGTCAATGTGAGATCTGGAAGATGATCTGGATTTCTGACTGATAGACACCTCCCTTTATGATTATAAACATGACACCAAACTTTCACAAAGCAGAAATCTTCTACACATTTCCCTGGAAAAGTGTGGAGTTTCTCCCATGAGTAAGGATGCTTACTTCACTGTTACTCCCCAGGGGTTAAGTGAAAGGAAGCTGTGTACATTATTGTCATTACAGTGGTAAGTTACATTTGACTCCTAATCAATACTGTTTCTTTTGCTGGCTTTAATATAGGTACCTTGATAAAGTGCACTGTTTTATGTTATGCTGTAATCTACTAGTAGTTCTTTTTGGTTTTATACTTGTAGTAAGTAACTCTGATTAAGTTCTTTCATCTCTTATCTCTTGTGTGTTTAATAAATAATTCATTTTTTAAATAGATCTGATCTGCTAGTCTTAAAACTTGTGGGCCACAGTAATTTCTTATATTTAGAGTGCTGTCAAAAATCTGAGGCTAAGGCAGGGCTAGTCTGAAGCTCCCACTTGTCCTGTGACAACTATCCAAATTGAGCTCCTCCCTGGAGAGCGATGGACACCAGGCGGGGCCCTTGAGACCTTAGAGTAGCTGAACAAACTGCTGCAAACCAGGTACTGTAGAGACCAATCATTCCTTTTCCAGGGTGTATGGACACATGTTTTTAGCAAAAATGTTGTAGCAGTAAACAACCAGATTACTTCTTTCTCACTAGTAACACCTTAGGACTTGCAAGTAAATGCTGCTGCTTGCACTAGCTGATTTGCACTAGCTGTTTCTGTTTAGGAGCTCCAGCTCTCCTCTACCTCTCCAATGACTTCTGACTTGTAGCTCTGTAACTCCGCAGTTAGTGCTGGGTCAGCTTTTGCAAGACTGTGTAGAACCACAGGCAGCCCTCCTCCATGTAAGAGAGTCAACAGCTGCTTAGCATGAAAACCTGGTTTAAATTTAGTAAAAGAAAAGGACTAAGTAAGCTTTCCATCAACAAATCGGAAAAAACCCAAACCAGCAGAAATAAAGAAAAAGCAACCCAGCTTTAGATTATATTAAGAAGAAAAGTCTCTATTCCTTTCCTGTGCCAGTACCTTAAGAAGTGTGAGGATAAAGCAGATCAATTTCATCAGCAGATCAGAAAATGTTGATGCAGTTGCCTTGCTTTCCCAGGAATAGTCTTTCTCTCTGTTTATCCACAATTGCCCCCTCTTCTGCCAGCTCTCCTGTGTCCCTACAGCGTTAACTGCTGAAGGCCTTTTCTTCCATAACCCCTGGGGTTCCTTAGCTACACTGTGCAGCATGTGCAGCTCAGCCAACTTTCTGGAGATGCAATTTCCTCCTGTAGCTTATTGTGAGAGTATAAGGAAGAACTCACAGAAATAAATGCAAGTGACAGACTTGGTATTTAGGTGTGTTTTTTAAAAAACTACCTCCATTCAGTTCCCGTATTTTTCAAGAGCCTTGAGGATCCTGCCAGCACCCTGTGTTCTTTAAAACAGACAAATTGAGCTAGGCCGTGCTCCACTGTCTGACCCCATTCAGATCACAGCGTTCTCTTAAGGTTTGTTAGAAATCCTGTTAAAATGATCCATGATGTTAAGAGCTATGGTGCTAAAGAGGCCAGTAGTCATTTTTCTGGGAGCCTTCACATAGTGTAAAAAAGCTCAACGTGCCCTTCAGGCTGCTATCAAAAGATGTCAGACACCATGGCTTACAGTGTGCTTGAAGAAATACAGGACATCTGCTTGGACATGCAAAGCACTGAATGGAAAGAGTACCTTTGAGGCCAGACCTCCATCGTCAGGGCCAGATCAAGAATAATCAGGAGGTTCCTGGATACATGGGCCATCACTAACATCCACTGTTCATAAGACAGACCCCTTTGCAGCACTGCAGTGGGCCTCACCTGTCAAGCATTGTTTCTCTAAGCTACTTCTGCCTTGGGAGATGAACTGTACTACTTCAGTGCTGAAACTGGAGACTGGAGGCTGTGACCTCTCTGTAGCACTGTCTGAAATCCTGTCTTGTGTGAAGCTGAGGAGCCAGGAGAGAAATTCACACCCTCAAATTTTGGTAGGTGATGGTATAAGAAGTAGGTGGTAAGAATCCAGGACACCTTTCTGGAGAAGAGGAACCCATGCAGAAAGGATTGGCTGTCCCTAATCATAATGAGACTTTTCTGCTGGCACGGGAAATGAGAGAAGTTGTAGAGGAGTATGTCATCTCTCAGCTGGGAGAAAGCACTTTGTTCAGATTGGCATGGCCTACAAGGTGGATTTGACTAACACTTGGTGTGTCTAAGTGTCAGTAGAGAAATAGAGAGCACAATTACACCGAAAAATAGGTCACCTTCAATTCCAGCTGCTTGGTGTGTGCTAGGAGACAGAGCAAGAAAAAATTTTACAAGTGCCAGTCTGCATCAATGCCAGGAGCCTGAAAGCCTGAGAAGTGTTGGGCTCCATGGTTAATAAGATATTAACAAGTTCCTATGACCAGATGGCATTCACTGGAGAACTGAGTGGGAGCTTAGGTGTCAACCTACTCATCTGCTGCCTGAGGTGCATAAACTGTCATTGCAAACAGCAAGGGTGTCAGGTGGCTGCTGTAACTTCCAAACAATGGATGACTTACACTCCTGAGAAGATGATAAAAGTCTATGGTCAAGAATAAAATCACAGAGCACATGGCTAAACACAGCATACTGAGAAAAAACCAGCATGGTTTTGTAAAGCTGTGTGCTGCCCCATTTGCTTAGTGGGTCTTTGTGGAAGGTCCTCCAGAAACAAGTGCTGGCACCAGTTTATTCAGCATGTCCATCACAATGCTGGAGAATTATATGAATGGGAAAAATTTAATGCATTTTGAGCAGAGAATGCAGGTCTTGTTTCTTGTCTCCAAGAAAGCATGTTGGATACAGAGAATGGAAAGAACAGGGCAATTAAATGTCTATGGAGATGAAAAAGTTACTTTCAAAGGACACTAAAAAGGTAGCAGCTATTAGTCTAGGACTGACCTGAAGGATATGAGACAGGCACATGCAAAATCAGTAAAGAGGAGCACAGACTTAAAGTGGAACCATAGCTCATCAAATCCTGTAACACTGGATCCAAGGGGGATAGTTTAAAACAGAAAAGAAAGAAACTGCTTCTCTACAGAGGGGAAGGGAATTTTTGGAACTTGCTGGCATAGGAGGTTGTGACAGCAGACTGTCTCACAAGGAACTGGAGAAACTCATGTAAGGGAATGGGCTTGTGCCTTGTGCCGATACAGCATTTCCTACTGCTACAGCTGGAGACAGGGTATTAGCCAAAAGGACTACTGTCCAGCAGCAGTATTTTTTTGGCTCTCTTAACCATGTCTGTTCACTCCCAATCCCACATATTTTCTCCAACAGTTCACTCCTCCTTTAGGAGGCTCCTTCTAGGAGCTGTGAGATGGACAGTGTCAGATGGGACGGAGAGAGACACCTGTATTGGAAAAGATTCTGTCTGGTCCCTAGCTGGATGGGGTGTCTCCCATGTGGCTCTGCAGACATGGATAGGTGTGGTGTGGGCATCCCAAAGCACATGCACCATGTAGTGCTGAAACAAGGCCTGCGGGGCAGGGTGCATGAGCACACACTGGGTGCTCCCATCCAGCCTATGGGACAAGGCAGACCCACTTCACTCTGTAACCTTTCCTGACTAAATTGCTTTCCTTATGGGGCTAAGAGCTGACCCAAAAAGATGGTCAAGTTATTAAAAATAAAAAAGTAAGGGAGGATGAAACAAAACAGGGAAGGAAAGAAAGCACTGGTCTCAAATGTTTGAGATGTCAGCCTCATAAATTCAGCATCAGCTTCCTTTGGTCCTCAAACCAAGTCAGCTCTAATGCTATTTGCAGATATAGATTGGTGTCTTTTTCATTACTGTTATCAAATGATGCATTTGTGGTGCAGCTTCAGAGCCCTTTGTGCCCTGGTAAGTGGATTATGCATCCTGGTGCCAGCACTACTTGAGTTATACTTTTAATACTAAAAATAAAAAAGAAATAATAAAATACCTTCCAGGCTTTTAGATTTTCTTCTTTTTCTTTTTCCAAGATCTAATTAAGATATTTATATCTCAACAGGCAGAAAGGACCTGACCCCTGCTTTGTTAGGAAAATGTGACAAAAAGCACTTTGCTAAGCATTTGCAATCACCGCTATTGTCAGCTAAACTTCTGGGAAATGGTGACACTTTTTCTTCTTGCAGCTTGAAGCTGAGCCAAGCTTCACAAGATGAACATCCCCTCAGCAAGCTAGCTGGCTGCCTGATGTCGCCACAGCCTTTTGTATCACCCCACCAGCACTGGGTATGAGGGAGGAATTGCTGCCCCTCCCCGAGACTGGTGGAGTGGAAGTAGAGAGGTCCTTTGTTCCTCTCCCCATGCACATCCAACCACATCTCACCCATACTTCCAGCCACAGGTGGCACATTTTGTGCCTGTGTTTGGCAGGCTCACCTGGCTGGCAGTTGTGCTGCTCAGAGATGCCCTGGGAAGCAGTGCATTGCTTTTGGAGCCCAACAGCAGTGTCATCTATTTTGCTTCATGTGAGTAGTTAACCTGACCATGGCTCTTTAAAGGAACATTTCTCTCCCTTTAGGGTTAATGTCACTATTGCCCAGTAGAGAGGAGACATCGGCAGAGGTCTGAGTGCTCTTGAGTCTGATGAAGAATGGATAGTTTTTCTCTACCAGAAATGTACTAGAGTGACAGTATGTATTTTTTGAGCCTATTTTTCACATTTTTCTGGGTCTGTCACTTTATTTCCCTTCTTACTATTTGCCTGTTTAAATCCTAAGGATATGGAAAGGAGATGCATAATCCTGAATGCATGCATAATTATGTAGTAACATGGAAAGCACTTTGGACATAATCTCATGTGCAATCACAAGCACAAGCTGGGACAGGAATCTCTGGTTCCACTCCATCAGTACAGCCAGCAGAGGTAAACCTCAGCTAGGCGGATTTTGGGAGTTAATTTACTTGCTACCATCTGAAGCTCTGTAAGTCTGATGGTTTTATGCTCTAGTTTTTATGTTTCTCCTCATCTGACTATGATTCTGCCAATGCACGTGAGATCCACCTCAAATCCTGATTTCTGCCAAGACCTGTGGTGTCTCCACCCTCGCTACCCTCCTCTCTTTCCACAAGGACAGCATGTCCTTAAGCATAGAGTGGCGACATACTCTCTGAAGTACATTCAGTTAAAATGTTACTAAACATCAGTGAAGCAAGGATGAAAAGATGCCCTGAGATCAAAAGTGGTATATAAAAATAACAGCAGAAGAGAAAAGCAGGCTCTGCAATGTGCTCTTCCAGTAAGAGTGGTATTGACCACAAGGAGTGAAATAAAAGGTGGAAACATGAGCTACAATCAATTGTTTATTTTTTTTTAACATTAAAAAAAGCAAAGAGAATAAAACACTTGATAGCTGCTGAGTCAGGTCTACAGCACCCAGCATGTCAGATTCATACTAAAGAGAGAGTAAGTGAGAAGCCAGGCAGTTCTGTGGGTGCTGCATAAAAACCTGCAGAAGTCATTAAGCTGGGATGAGCTCATCATGATAGTCATGGAACTTGCCTGATCAATGCAAAACTATCTTGGCTTCAGATGGTCTTGGATCACTTCCTAACACTGCACTGTGGGAACTAATCCATTTCACTTACTAGACAAGTTTAAATCTGCAAAACAAATAAGGCATTTTGCTGTCCTGCTCCCATTATTGTTGGTGAGAGCTCATAAACCCCTGCACTTCAGCAGGTTTGAAAATCTCATCCTCCTCGATCCGGACAGAAATTCTGAGGAGAAGGCAGAAGAGAGAGAGAAAAAGATGCAGGACCAGAATTTCAGTAGGCAAAAGTCTGTGTTGCTTAACTGAAGTCAGTGGAGCCACACTGGACTACTCCAGTTAAGCTTTGGTCCACAATGGCTGCAGAGACCTCAAAAGCAATAAATGGCCTAATTGACTGCCAAAACTTACAGCCACTAAAAAGAACCTGGGTGTCAGAAACCATAGAGCACAAAAGAGTTTGTCATAGTAACAGGTCTGACTTTCTGCAAGGGTGTGTCACCTCAAGTTTTCTACTGCTCTGCACTGGTGTACCCTCACCTTGAATGTTGTGCAGTTTTGGGCTCCTCAGTATAAGAAAGACGTTAAGCTCTTAGAGATCATCCAAAGGAGGGCAACCAAGATGGTGAAGAGCCTTGGGGGGAAGCTGTATGAGGAGCAGCTGAGGTCACTTGGTCTGTTCAGCCTGGAGAAGAGAAGACTGAGGGGAGACATCATTGCGGTCTACAACTTCCCTGTAAGGGGAAGAGGAGGGGCAGGCACTGATATCTTCTCTGTGGTGAGCAGTGACAGGACCCGAGGGAATGGCCTGAAATTGTGTCAGAGGAGGTTTAGGTTGGGTATTAGAAAAAGGTTCTTCACCCAGAGGGTGGTTGAGCATTGGAACAAGCTCCCCAGGGAAGTGGTCACAGCACCAGCCTGACAGGGCTCAAGATGTGTTTGGACAATGCTCTCAGGCACAGGGTGTGCCTCTTGGGGATGATGCTGTGCAGGACCAGGAGCTGGACTTGATGATCCTTGTGGGTCCCTTCCAACTCAGCATATTCGGTGATTCTTTGACTCGGTGATTATTTAACACATTGATCAGGTGGCCAGGATAAATGGGGAAATATAAAATCAAATGCAACACATTAAAAATCAAGCAAAAATAACAGGGGGCACAAATGTGCAGTCTGCAAAGACACTGGGATCTAGCCCAGCGGGAATACGAGAAGAGATTGCCTTTGATTTTAAGAGCTTGGAACTCTGTTTATTTGAAGGGAACAATGACATCATTGTCTAGCTATGTCAGCTAGAAAGGTTTTATGTGAGGAGAGATCATTACGGAAGAATCATGGAGTCAGCCACCTAGTTCGTATCAGTTAGAAAGACACAGCTGTCATCTTGTCTTCACTTAGACCAGGAATCAAGCACACACAGGAAGAAGACAAGTTCGATCTCCTATGCTTGTGCAGCTCAGGTGTAGGTTGAGGGGTAGAG
>WEIT01032532.1:1105-28061 GCA_013389985.1 Dryoscopus gambensis
GCCCAGCGCTGCCTTCCCCGGCTCCCTCGGGCCCCGGCACCGATGGTTTGACCATCCTTTTCCAGCCCAGACTGGGCGAAAAAAAAAAAAAAAAGGTTAAAAAGTGTTGGGCAGCCAGCGCTGGAATATTGGCCGGCCCCTGTCCCGGCAGGTGCCTCCCTTGCCCAGAGAGCAGGGAAAGGGGGTGAGCCGGCAGGAGAGGAGGGGATCAGCCGCTCTCCTTCGCCGCCGCCTCCGAGCGCGGAGGATCCCGGCTGAGCGCCTCGAAGNGCTCACGGATGGGTCGCTGCAGCAGCCACGGGCTGTGCGCGGGGATTGCTCTGCCCAGGGAGAGCCGGGCCGAGTCTGCTCCAAACCCTGCATCATCCGCGCCCAGCGTCCCGGTCCTTCGGGGTTTGCTGCCTGCCTCAGCGCACCTGGGTCGTGCAAATCCCACTCTCCTTCGATGTAAAAGGCGGTCCTGGGGCCTGGCTGGGGAACGCAAGCCGCGAGCGCGGCAGGACGGGAGCGAGTGTGAATAAAGCCCGTCGCACATCACAGCTCCGGCCGGTCCCCCGGCTCTTGCCAAAGGACTCGCCAAAGGATTTCTGAGCAGCTCTGGGTTGGGGACAAAACTGGGGTTTCTGCCCCAAACGTGGCTGGAGATGGTTCCTGGCTGTTTTTCCAGGTAAAAGGGCTCCTCTTAATTCCACCCACGCACCATGTGCTGGAACTGGGAAGTGGAACAGTGAATGAAAGGGACCCATCTGCACCTGGTTCTGGCCCCTGACTGACCCTTCATCAGCCTCCTGCTCTGGGGTGGATTTTCTTCAGGTGTCTGTATGGATAATTTTAGAACTTAACTCCCAGGTAGGATTGATGCTGAGCAAGCAGCTCAGCTCCAGAGAGAGGAATCTGGGCGGGCAGGGAGAATTTCAGGAATAGTTCATGCCCCAGCCATGTGGTCAAGCCATCCTCGGCCGAGGAGGGGACGTGATTTGGAGGAGAGTGTTTTCCTTTGCTCAAATCTGCCTAAAAATAGGCGAATTTTTCCTGTGGGACTTGGCTTCTTTGGTCCTTCTTGTCTCCAAGTATTATTTTTTAATTTGGTCGGTAAGAGAATGATGGTTTTTTGTATGGATAATTTAAAAAATAATAATTATTTTTTGCTTTTGATTTTCCCTGGTGATCATACGTGGAGCTGAGAATCCCAAGCCACAGTCGCTGACGCAGTGTGCACACAGAGGGCTTCGTGTGGGGGTGCTCAGCCTGGCCTGGCTCCAGGCAGTCATTTCGAGAGGAACAAGATATCCAACTCCTAAACTAGCGAGAAAAACAGAGCTGGGAGACTGCGAGGCAGATTTTCTGCCTGCTAAAGAAATCCCTGCTTCCAGGGAGCGGCCAGAGGGTTAATTTTGGCTCCCTCTTCCTCACTTTATTCTTTGAATAATGAAATTAGTTGTTCCAAAGTCTTTTGAAGGGCTGAGCTGAGCCTTCTTGCAGAACAATACACGCTGTGCTCTCGATGTGAGTGCCCTCATGGTGAACTTTGAGCTACACATCTGCTATAAAGAAGTAACTCTTATTCCCAGTTGGCCATGGCCAGGAAAGGATTCCGGCTCCATCCACGCCTCGGCACAGCTCTGTTTGCTCCATGGAAGCCTGGCCTCGGAGCAGAGGGTAGGAACCGTTTGGAAACCTCGTTAAAGCGCCCCGGCACGTTCAGCGCTTTCCCCGGGCGAGGGAGAGCTGGAGATGAGCCCTGCAGGAGCTGAGCACGCGACTGAGCTGCAGCCCATTCCCAGCAAAGCCCCTAAATCCTGCATTAATTTCCCAGCTGCGCTGGGAAGCTGCACCAGGAATTTCCTCGGGATGCTTTCGGTCGGTGTTGCCAATCTGAAACACTCACTCCGGGCTGGTTGTAGGTGATTTACAGAATCCCAGGATCCCTGAGGCTGGAAAAGCCCTCCCCGCCCACGGAGCCCACCCTGTGCCCGATGCCCCCCTTGTCCCCAGCCCAGAGCTCTGAGTGCCACCTCCAGGCCTCCCTTGGGCACCTCCAGGCATGGGGACTGCAACCCTCCCTGGGCAGCCCCTGCCAAGGCCTGAGCACCCTTTCCATGCAGAAATTCCTGCTGCTGTCCAAGCTGAGCCTCCCCTGGCCCAGCCTGAGGCCGTTTCCCCTTGTCCTGTCCCTGTTCCCTGGGAGCAGAGCCCGACCCCCCCGGCTGCCCCCTCCTGTCAGGGACTTGTGCAGAGCCACAAGGGCCCCCCTGAGCCTCCTTTGCTCCAGGCTGAGCCCCTTTCCCAGCTCCCTCAGCCGCTTTGACTCTATGGCAAAGCTGCTCCTGCAGGCTTCACTTGACCTGCTCACTTTCTTACCCCTGCCCTGCTGGGGCTGAGGGATGCCCAGGATGGGGCAGGGGGAGGGTAGCAAGGATGGTGAGGTCCTGGCACAGGGTGCCCAGAGCAGCTGTGGCTGCCCCTGGATCCCTGGCAGTGCCCAAGGCCAGGCTGGACACTGGGGCTGGGAGCAGCCTGGGACAGTGGGAGGTGTCCCTGCCATGGCAGGGGTGGGATGAGATGGGCTGCTTATCTTTGCAAACCAGAAAAAGCAGGACAGAGGTGGAGGAAGGAGACTGAAACAGTGAGAGCACAAGGTGTGGTGGCATCTCCCTGGAGACCCTGGTTCCCAAATGGACATGCCATTTGTTAGGTACCGTAGGCAGCATTGATGGCAGCAGTGAAAACCACCAGTGGCAAAATAAGTGGCAAGCTGTGGGTGTCACAGTGTCACCTTCAGCATCAGCAGGTGTCTGTGGGGGATGATTCATGCAGTCAGAGACTTGGTCACACGAGGCGTTAGATCATATGGTTTCTCACACCATCTCACAGAGCCCAGCACGAAAAGAGACAAATCCTGTTTCTTCTTCCTCCTTTGCTTTTAGGGTTGCTGTTGGCTGTGGGTCAGGATTATCTCATCTGAAATGGTTTTCCCCTCACAAGCCTCACTTTTAACTCTCATCCTCTCAGTTGCTCTTCTTGGTGCTGGTGGCGCCTCCATCCCACATCAACATCCCCCGACACCTGCAGTGGGAGGTGCCGTGCCCAAAAATGAGGTCTTCTCTCCAAAACCGGCCCTTGACCGCGTGCTTTTTATCCAAGCACCTAAATTTGAACTTGTAGAGTGGAAGTCACAGTGAATAGCACAGAAGCACAGGGTCAGGGGCAGTTCAGTCCTCCGGAATCAGGGGCTGTTACATTTCCCCCACATATTGCAAGAGGGGCAGCTTGGGTTCATCCCGGGATGCTGAGAAATGGTAAAACCAGGATTTCACGCAGTGCTTGGTTTATTCCTGTGTCTTTTTCCTAACGGGACCGACTGCAGCTTGAAGCAGCAGGACCTGACAGGCCTTTTGTCCCTGCCCCGAGGAGCCCGTCGGAGCACAGTAATTCCCTCTTCAACGCACGGTGAGGAAACTGCTTCATAATCTTCTTTTCCAAAGCAATAGAGGCCGAGCGTCTTAATCCTTTCCCTTTCAGCCTGGATCACGGCGGAGGTGCTGGACATGGCTGCAGGGTCCTGTGGTCCCCTGGGATGTCCGGGAGTGTGCACCCTCTGCTCTGCAGGACCCGGATCCGTGCACAGAGCAGGATCCTGCCGCAGCACCTGCCCAGAGCCCTGGCTTTGAAGGGCAGGATCTGAAGAGGGTCCAGGAGCTGAGCGGCTCCAGCTTGAGCAAAGCAACCAAGTGGGGTCTTTTTCCCTGGTGGAAAAACCACTGGAGATCGCTGCCATGGAAAAGCGGAGTTATTGCCAAACACGGAAATGTTTCCTGATCTGTTTACTAACATTTGGTGCTCCTTTCTGGATGGCGTTCAAACCGAAATCCAACCACACGCGTCAGCAGCTTCCTGCCCCGCTCCCCACCCTCGGCTCCTGCACCCGGGGGAGAAGCAGGGGTGGGAAGAGCTGGTGAGAGGCGAGGAGGGAATTGGGTTGTTGTTCTCATCTGGCAGGAGCCGTCGCAGGGATGCTGGCGCCGGGCTCTGCTCGGAGGGGCACAGGGCCAGGCCAGAGGCGTTTGTTGCGTGCGATGGTCCCCGGTTGGGCCGTGGCAGGAGGGCACGGACGGGCTCTGCCTGCCCAGCCCCTCGGGCAGCCCAGGCCCGTGCCAGGCCGGTTCCTAATGGCAGATAAATAGGATCTTACAATGCGCCTTTATGATGGGGATGTTTACAGCTGTCCCAGGCGGTGGGGGAGGGATGGGAGGGACGGCCGGCTCGCGGCACCGAAAGGTCAGCGCGGCTCACGGGGCTGCCGTAGCTCCTCCGACTGCAGCAGGCCTTGGGCTGTCTGCGGGACCAGCCATCCCCAGCCCGGGCTGAGCACCTCTCAACGTGCCTCTTGTTCTTTGCCAGGGCAGAGCTGTGCTAAAACCAGGCCTTTTTGCCTTTTACTCTCATTGCAGCTTCTTCGGTGTTTGAGGTTTCAACGTTTTCCTATCTGGCCATAAAGCAATGGGATCTGGGGTTTTACTTCCCTGCTCTGCATGAATCATAAAACTGCAGATGAAGAGAATGGTTTGGGTTGGAAGGGACCTCAAAGCCCACCCAGTGCCACCCCTGCCATGGCAGGGACACCTCCCACTGCCCCAGGCTGCTCCCAGCCCCAGTGTCCAGCCTGGCCTTGGGCACTGCCAGGGATCCAGGGGCAGCCACAGCTGCTCTGGGCACCCTGTGCCAGGGCCTGCCCACCCTCCCAGGGAACAATTCCTGCCCAATATCCCATCCAGCCCTGCCCTCTGGCAGTGGGAAGCCATTCCCCCTTGTCCTGGCACTCCAGTTCCTGATGAAATCGCTCTCCATGTTTCCTGTAGCCCCTTCAGGCCCCGGAAGGAGCTCTGAGGTCTCCACACAGCCTTCCTACCGCCCCAGCTCTCCCAGCCTCGCTCCACAGGGGAAGTGCTCCAGTGCCCTCAGCAGCTTGGTGCCATCTCTGGCCCTGCTCCAACAGTCCCACATCCTTCTTTTCTTGGGACACCAGAACTGAGCACAGGAACTCCCCTTCTCATTCACACTCCTCAAGGGAGCTGCTGGCTCCAGGGCTCATCTGAAAACCCACCCTGAGCGCTGGTCAGGAGGGCAGGGACCCTTCTCAAGTCCACTTTAGCTCAAGTCCGCACCACTGGGCAGATCCATCCTAATCCAACCTGTCCCTCCCTGTGAGGGGAGCAAGGAGCAGCGTTTTGCAAAGGACGCTCGTCGCTCCACCAGTATCAGTGCTTCCAGGGCAGCTCCCAGTTCCAGTGGCTCCAGGTCTCTGATAATAACTCAAAGCTCTCTGTGTTCATCTCATGTTCTTACTTATTTGTGGCAGAAATCAGCGCTGAGTCTCCACAGAAATGGTTTACTTTGCTGTTGTCAATAGAAACTAAAGGTCAAGCAACCAGAGCTGAGCCTGTGGTTCTCAGTATCTGTTTATATTTCTGCTGATGAGTATTAATAAAAGTATTTGTTTTGCCAAGGAGGCTTCACGGCTGAAATAAAGGTGGCCACGCATTTGGGAAGCAGGGGAAAATAAGCCAAGCCTCTCCTCAGCAGAAAGCACGGGGTGAGGGAGACTTCACCACTGCAGTCACCTTGTAAATGCACCCACACTGATCGAGGTGTGCGTTCTGCCCTACAGTTGCAGCCCAGCCAGGCTGAGGCACCACAGTCCTCACAGCAGCATCTCCTGACCCCTCCAGCTTCTTGGGCAACTCTTTACACCTTTAGAAACACACCTGTGCAGGGTCCACTGCACATTTTAATGACAGGAGGGCAAAGGAATACACTCGGAGACTTTGAAAATGGCCCTATCTGGCACAACAAACAATTTTGTCTGGCTTCCAGACTTTCCAAGAATTTTGGATGTATGGCTCGAGAAAGGCTTTGGGATCTTTTTCTTTTGTGTCAGATTCTAGTTTCCTTGGGGAAGAAATCGAGGGAGGGGAGGAAAAAGCATCTGTAGAGTCAAAAGAGGGTTGTACTTTTTAGATGCTCGAGCTCCCTCACTCCACCATGTTCCCATCTCTGCCAGACCATTCCCAGGCCCCCAGACAGTCTGCACCAAAGCCTCTTCCTTCCTGTGTGAGTAGGATTGGAAAAGATAGGCTCTGGTATTTTGGAAATGGATTTGTGACGCCTCGGTAGTGGTTAAGAGCTCCGTACCATCAATAATTCAAGCCCACTTGTCTCTTCCCAGTGAGGAACTGAGATTGTTTTTGCTGAGTCCCAGTCAATATCAGCCACGGGGCAAACCAGCGTGTCTGACACAAGGACTCACTGCCATGAGACCTGCCTCAGACTGGGAAAGAAAGAGCATGGAGGTCTCGTTCTGACCTGCCTCAGACTGGGAAAGAAAGAGCGTGGAGGTCTCGTTCTGAAGTCGTCTGCTCAGCACCTCTTTGGGTTCAAAGGGGGCAAAGCTGCGAGGGAGCCTCAGCAGCACCACACGATCCGTTAGCACGGGGCCGTGAGTAATTCCGAAACCCTCACCTCTGAAGTGGAGCCAAATGACACAAAGTGAATCACCCAGAAGCCCGAGACCCTTTTCTGCTGGCAAGAGAAGCCGCGAGCGGGTTGCGAGTGGCACAGGTTCCTCTGCTTATTCAGCGTTTGGGCTGCCTTGGCTTTTATCCCCCGACACTGCTCAGCGGCTGGATCCCGAGACAGCCCGCGGTTCTTTCGGTCAGAAACCCGGTGGCACAGGTGTTCTGAAGCAGAATGGTGTGGGGGGTCACATTTTTCCACCCCTCAGCCTCTGAACTCTGGGCTTCACCATCAGGTGCTCGGTTTGAATGAGGATGTCAAGCAGAAACCACTTGCTCATCACATCCGTCCTCACCAGGGAACGTCTCTTTGATTTCCTGTGTCAGGAGAACGTGAAAATGTCTGTGTTGGACAAATCCCCTGAGCCCAGGATCCCTGGGCCTGAACTCTGCCCAAAAACCCGGGGAAAGGTGTAAGAACAAGGAAAGCATGCAGGGAAATTTTGCCTGGGGGATCTCACAGCTTCTGGCACTTTGCTGCTCAGGGATTTTATGAAATGGGTCATTTTGGAAGCCATCAGCACCCTGGAAGGAATTCCTCATTCATTAACTCGTTCATCACGCTTTTAGACTCACCAAAACTCCTCACATCCCCAAAACCATGGGACTCTGCAGGGGAGATGTGTGTCCTGAGAGCAGCACCCTCCTCCTGCCCTACCTGAACCTGCCTCCAGCTGAAGCTGGCGCCGTCTGCGACGCTCCAATTTCTTATGGCAGGACCTGTCACATGCAGCCGGACAGACCTGGCTTAAACAGCTCCTCCTACAGAGGCCATCCCAGTTCTTTCATCCTCCCCGAAGCTTTCCCAGCTCTGTTACCGCCCTTCTGAGACGGGAAAACTAAAGCTGCCCCCAGCACCCAAGGCACAGGGGCGTGGTGGGTTTGTGCTGCAGCATCGAGTGCTCTCCCTTCCTTTGCTGCTAACTCTGTACGGCCTTTTGGCTTTTTTTTGGTGATGCTCCTGACCAGTGGACTGGTCCTTTCCTGAGAGCATCCACCAGAATGCTGGGATCTCATTCTGGAGTGCTGACACCAGTCAGAGCCCATCACCTCCCTGGTGGCATTTGGGGTATTTTCCCCTTGTAAATCTCTGCACCCAGTCAGTGAATGGATTCCTTCACATTGTCCCTCAGCTTTACCCTCCTGCACATCCCGTTTTTTCCAGGTAGCCAAGGAATGTGCTGAAAAGCCTGGATTTCAGTAGTGTGGGGGTTTGCCTGCTGCAGCCTGTGCTGGTGAATCTGAGGCTCTGGCTGTGCCCCTCTGAGCAGAGTCCAGACCCCAAATCCCTCTAGAATTGCCCACATCCCCGCTGAGCTCCACCCGCACTGCCACCAGGGGCTCCCCGGGGCACGGCAGGGACAATGGGGATGGAAATGGGGATGGAAATGGGGACGGTGGCACCTGCAGCTGTGTTTTGGACACTGCTAAAGTCCCGAGCAATGAGCCCGGAGCTCTGGACATCTGCATGGACAAGGAAACCACTCGACTTTGCCTCACACAGAGGCAGCGAGCCGGGGGTTGCCCTGGTTAATGAGCTAAAATGCAAATAAAGGAAGTATCCTCATTTGGGTAGGAGTCCTTCTGTTTTTCCATCAGGGACAGTTTGGTCTCTGTCCCTCAGAGGACTAAAATAACAGAGGGAACATCATTCCAGGAGATGAGCCCAGTGTTTTTTAGCCAGTGGATGTGTCCTGATATCCAGTATGGGACAGTGGGACACTCGGGGCGGTTCTGTGGGTGTGACCACCCTGTGACGGTGCTTTTCTAGGAGCCTGCCTGGGAAGATGCTGGAGTTTAGCAATGGGAAACTGAAATCCCGGTAGCTTTTCCTGTGTCAGCCCCTGCTGTGTGCTCAGGGAGAGCGGTTTTTGCAGAGACACTTTTGGAAAACCCCAGAAAAAGCAAACGCTTTTCTCACAGACAGTGACACAGAATATTCCCTTACACAAAGAATCCACTAAACACCTGTTCAGCTTGAGCTCTGCTCAACATTTTGAGGTCCCAGGAGGTCCTGACATCTCCAGTGGCGTCATCAGAGATTCTCCTGCCCCCTCCAGCAGGCCCCGTGTGCCAGCCCTCTTCCCTTCGATGGGATCCCGCCCACTCCCACTCTTTCCCCAGCCGTGAAGTCCTTGCTCCAGTCCCACCTGCCCTGCCTGGGGGCTGGGACAGCTGGAGGGAGAGGGAAGGATTGGGCCTGGCTGCTCCTACTTCAAAGGGCTGTTCCAAGGCTCCTTAATTAACCTTACACCCCGCTCAGGCCAGGTGAAAGAGCGGGAGAGCACCGAGGCTGCTCCCCGTGGAGGCACAGCTGGTTGGTGCAGGACACTGCTCCCTTTTCGTGCATGGATGCATGGGCTGCGTTAACATCCTGGCACGAGGCAGGAGTGCAGGGAGGTTCCTTCCTCCTGCCTCCTTCTACAGCATCAAGGATCTTTCCTCTGGACCTGGGTTGGTTTGGATGGGGAGCGTCCCTCTGTTTGAAAGGGGAAGCTGGAGACCTCAGGCCAGCTCACTCCATGGATGTGAATTTTGCACTGGAAGTTAAGCCCTTGGGATGAGGTGCGAGGCCAGCCCCAGGAAGGAGGGAGGGAGGCACCTGGAAATGAGCAGCTCTCTCTTGTGCAATCCTTGACTGGGGCTGGTTCCCACCTGGCTCTCCACAGACACAAGGTAAAGCCCTCACTGCAAAGCACCTTCACTGAGCAGCAGCAGGGCAGTTTGGGGCCCAGACCTGGGGGTTCCTGTGTTTGTCCCTTGGGGAAAGTTTCTGGAAGAATTGCAAAGGGGAAATAATCATGGAATCAGTCCCAGAATGGTTTGGGTGGGAAGGGAATTTAGAGACCATCCAGTGACACTCCAGCCACGGGCAGGGACACCTCCCACCGTCCCAGGCTGCTCCCAGCCCCAGTGTCCAGCCTGGCCTTGGGCACTGCCAGGGATCCAGGGGCAGCCCCAGCTGCTCTGGGCACCCTGTGCCAGGGCCTGCCCACCCTCCCAGGGAACAATTCCTGCCCAATATCCCATCCAGCCCTGCCCTCTGGCAGTGGGAAACCATTCCCTGTGTCCTGTCTCCCCAGGCCTTTGTGAATAGTCCCTCTCCACCTTTCCCATCAGCTCCTTCAAGCTGCAGTTAGGTCACCCCAGAGCTTCTCCTCTCCAGGCTGAACAGTCCCAGCTCTCTCAGCCTTTCCTCCCAGCAGAGCTGCTCGATCCCTCTGCTCATCCTGGAGCCTCCTCTGGGCTCTCTGCAGCAGCTCCAGGCCCTCCCTGTGCTGGGCCCCGGGGCTGGGGCAGCTCTGCAGGTGGGCTCTCACCTGAGCCCAGGGGCACAGGGGCAGAATCCCCCCTCCCCTGCTGCCCACGCTGGGGGCTCAGCCCAGGGCACGGGGGGGTTCTGGGTCCCAGCTCTCACCCACAGCACCCCCAGGTCCTGCTCCCAGGGCTGCTCCAGCTGCTCATCCCCTGGATTGATCCTGGGGTTTGCCCCGACCCAGGGGCAGCAGCAGCTCTTGGTACCTCATGGAACAGCCTCTGTTTTAATGCCAGGCTTTCCCCTGGCAGGTCGGTGTTGCTTCCACTGCAGCCCAGAGGAAAGGACTCATTCAGAAATCGGTAATTTTACTTCCACTATGCCATTACTGTCACATTTCATCAGCTGAGGGTTCCTCCCCACGCTCTGCAGGCTGTGGTTTGTGCTGTTCCTGTGCTAACGGGGCGACAGGAGCAGAACCTCCCCGCAGCTGCCTCCTCCCCTCTGTGAAAACTCCCTCATCAGCCTGATTACCCAAATCGAGGTCATGACGCAGGTATGTTTGAGAAACCCTTTCAAGTGATCGGGGTGGGGAAGAGCAAAAATCAGGGCTTGCTCGATCAGCGAGCTCTGACCTTGCCTGCAAGGTGAGCGGGCCACGGGGAGGAACCAGGTCTGTAGCACAGCCTTCAGCACAAAACTGCTCCATTTAGGCAAGAAAAGTGACTCTGTAAAACTAAACTGGCGAGCAATGGAAACTAAACTTCAGCTTTTTGGGTTCCCACGCTTCATAAAATACATCTCTGGGGGTAATGGTTTGCGAGGATGAAGAAATGCTTGTCGTGGAGGATTTTCAGTATCGGTTGTTCAAACACACCCTGAAGTCAGCAGGGGCACGTGCAGCCTCCCCAGGAGCCTGGTGGGGCTGGAGGAGGTCTGCACCCAGCTGCCCCCTGGCACTGCAGGAGCTGGTACCACTTTGCAGCCTGGCACCATCAGCCATGGGCCTTTTCCTGTAATTCCTAGGTGGATCTTGCCGACTGGACTGCTCACCAGTTTGCTCTGCAGTCCGTGCCTGCTTCCTTCACCCCCATTTCCTGCAGCCTGTGCTAAAGAGGACTCTGACTCTAAGTCAAGAGCCCCCCTGGTTTATGGCCACGGAGTCTTCCAGACAGGAATTGTTTATCTTCCCTCCTCTTTAGATGTGGTGTCTGTGCTGTGGGACATGCAGAGGATCAGGACAGGCACTGTTGGTGGGACAGTGTCCACACTCACTCTCTATTAGGTCATTTTAAATTGAAAACGACTCCTTTTGGGTGCTGCCAGAGTAGAAACCAGGCCTACCTTGACTTGTAAGGGATAATACTCAACAGTTCACCAACCCAGATAAGCGGTGTGAAAACAAGCAAATAAATTGATAGATATTTTGAGAGATGACAAAGATTGGCAACCCTCAGATCACAGGATCAAGACAACCTTAGTTTGTGCCATAAATCCCTGTCCCCGGGTGGAACTGGGCCCTAATTTGGAAAAAAAAGTGTCCTTCCTTTCAGCTGGTGGCAGTGGCACCTCCAGTTGTAGGTTAAGTCCAGTTTTGCAGGCAAATTTACCTGTGCAAGGACCTCTGGGATCTCCTCCTGGCCTGAGCTGAGAGTTAACCCCCTGACGATGTCCATCCTTTCAGCCCCGTGCTTTTGCTGCTCTCCTGTCCCCACACTGAGAGGCTTCGCTGTGATTCCGAGGGCAGGTGAGATGTGAGGTGGCGTTTCTGGCCCTGGACACGGGTCCAGGTGCCCGAGGAACGAGCTCCACTCCAGCCAGCAGAGCTGATGTTAACACTGGTGGCACACCCCCACCGGTTGGTCTGGGTTTATTCTTCTATCAAGCAGTCACTTTTAATTAAAAAAAAAATGAGGGTTTTTTTCTCTCTTATGGGGTCTGGGAATGCCTCATATGCTCAAGACACGGAGATCCTTCCTGGCCACGAACACCACGGGTAATTGCTGCTGGTTGTAAGTGTGCCCAGGTGCTGGCACGCCGTGTGCCCATGGAAATCAGGCACTCTCCTCTTCCCAGCCCCTCCAAGAACCTCAGCACTCTGACTCACAGTGAAGGGGGGAGGGAAAAAAAGGGATGGAAAGAACGCAGAGCAACTGCTCATAGCATTATATTTCTCCTGGATCGAGTGAAAGGGAGAGAGAACTTTGAGACTGAAGACAATAGAGGTTGAATGGTGATGCTGAAGTGTTATTTCTGCTTGAACAACACTGGGATTTTTCTATTCCTCCTCCTCTTTTCAGCAAGCAGGAGTCTGTGGTTTTGGTTCAAGCCAGTGCTGGGAGGAGATCCCAAAGCCAAACAAGTGAAGGTAGAAATAAAAGCCAGAGGTGAAGGTTCCTTTGGAAGCCAAAGAAATCTCTCAGGATTTCGGCTCTCAAAAATTTGCCAGAGCTAAGAGCACGAGAGGCAGGTTGGTTTCAGCAGGGCTGTGTCCACAAACAGCCCAAACACTTCCCTGAGAGTAAAGATCAATAAAAGATCATCTCATTCTAAACCTCTGCTGTGAACAGGGGCCCCTTCCAATAAACCAATACCTTCCAATAAACCATCCAGCCTGGCCTTGGGCACTGCCAGGGATCCAGGGGCAGCCACAGCTGCTCTGGGCACCCTGTGCCAGGGCCTGCCCACCCTCACAGAGAACGACTTTTTCCTAATTTCAGCTCTAAACCTCCCCTCTTCCACTGTGAAGCCGCTCCCCATTGTCCTGTTACTGCACACTCCTGTAAGAGTCTCTCTCCTGTTGTGTGGCCTCTGCTGCAGACACCCAAAGCGTGAGCTGCTGATCCTCCAGGTGTCACTGGGGTTGGCACAGATCCCCGGTGCAGGCAGGCTGCTCTTCCATCGGCTCCCAGAGAATTCCCGAGCATCACCGCTCTGCCGAGAGGGAATTTTGGATCAAAGAGCCCGCTGGGCCTCCAGCCGCTGCCACGCCAGCCCTCGGATCTCCGGAGTCCAGGCGGCACACCCGGGCCCAGGGGAGCTGCAGGCTGTGCACCGGGCTGTCAGCACCACCACAGACACAGCGTGCTCCAGGGAAGTTCCTGAGCACCTGCCAAGCAGGACGAGGATCATTCCAAGCTCCTCACGCCCACCCGCAGTCCCTCGGCACAGGGCACTGCTGGGAAAGGTAGCTCGCCCTCCCCGAGCCAAAAATGGAAAGGATTAGCGCATTTTTCATCCCCCAGAGGGATCGGGAGGCTGTGTTACCTCTGGAAAATGGGTTGTAGTCGCTGACTGCTGCCTAGGGGACTGCACGGCACACCCGGCCCAGAAGTCTGTGCAAGTGGTTTTGGGGAGGGATCCCTGTCCGAGCACTCCACGAATGATTTCCCAAAGGCAGAGAGCCAGCACAGCAATCCCACGCGCAGCACTCTCTGGAGGTAACGTTTTGTCGGGAATCACGGTGCTGGGGAAGCTCACAGCCTGTCCTGGGCTCTGCACAGCTCCCCGCAGAGGGGCTGCTCACAGCCAGGGCCCTGCAGAGGCAGCTGGCACGGGCCACCACAGCAGCAGCCCCTGCTCCCCAGGGGACCTCCAGGGCTCATCTCCTTGCTGCTTCTTTGCCCTCGCCTTCTGTGCCACTCTGGCATCACAGCTCCCAAGGTGAGGGTGAGGCTGGGAGCCTGCTCAAAGTTCGATGGCAAAATGACCTTGGCAAGTAGGAGGGAGGTTGCAATTCCAGCAGCAGACCCAGGAATGGGGCTGGCAGTGGATATTTTCCCCTTTCTCTCTGCCTTGCTCTCTGCCCACAGCTTTTGTTGGAATTTTTGGGTTTTTTTTTTAAATATCAGCCCGTTTCAGAGCCTGACATGGAAGAATTTCCCTGCTCTTTAAAAGCCACCCCTGAGTGCAGAAAGCTGAGATTCGGCAGGGAAACTGAGAGAAGTTCCTTGGAGCAGCTTCCTGTGAAGGGCTCAGGACTTGGAAGTTCCACATCAAGGTCTCCCAGCGCATTTGGCACCTATTTTGCTCCAAGAGGCCCATGAACCGCCTGCCCAGGGAGATTTCTCAGCGCATTATCAGTGCTGGGAGACCCGAGGTCTGTGGGTGTTTCTCACCCTTTGGGCAGAGAAAGCCAGGTTTGCCCCATTTCCCTGGAAAGCACCGTGGCCATGCACAAGAACCTGCACCAAGGAGGTTTCCAGCAACATTTCGCATCTCATGCCCACAGCCACACCAACAGGAGCGGGCACAAGCTCCGGAATTCCCGTGAAGATCCTCAAGAAGATCCTCAAGATCCTCAAGAAAGAAGCTCTAACCAGCAGTCCTCAGAGATCCCAAGGGCTCAGCCACAAGGAAGAGAAGGTCTGGGGTCTTTCCTGCCTTGGGTTGGGGTTGGTTTGATGCTGGGTTTTAGACTTGCCTGCAGACCTTGCGTAATCGAAAATAGAACTGTAAATTCATCATCTGCTTTGTTCTGTGCAAGTAATTCTCTATTCACAGCTCACCCTCAAACTGCAGAGCAACTCACATGCTCTGGTTTGTTGCACCAGCATAGTCTAATTCCAGAGATCACACAAATAATATTCCAAGTCTAATCCCAAGGAAAGGATTACCAGGGATCAAATCCATTATTTCACAATAAATCCCTTTTATGTCTTTTTTTTTCCCCCATCAGCGATCAAAGCAAGTGGATTTCAGCTCTAAAATGCTGCTGCTGTACAGCAGAAGAGATCCTTGCTCAAGGCACAGGGCTTAACGTTTACTTGCCTTTTTTTTTTTTTGCACAGTATCAAAGGAGATTTATTTTTTCCTCCTTGCCAAAAATAAAGTCTGGTCTAGATTCTCAGCTGCAGCTGAGAGTGCTGGGAAAGAAAGTAGCTACAGCCCATTTTTGCATCTTCCTAATCTTGTAGGACAGTTCCTAATCTTCTCAAATTGTCAGCAGCCCATCAGTGCTGTTTCTTCCTTTAGCGTCCAAGCTGAAGAGAGGAGCTCTGGCTGCAGCGAGGAGAGATTTAGAGACCACCAAAGGGATTTTTTTTCCCCTCTAGATACAAGGGCAGGCTTAGCTCACCAGTTGCAGTGGTTTTGTCATTGGTACTGCCCCAGTTTGCTGCGTGAAGCTCCAAAACGACACGGGAGCCCCACTGGAATGCCACAGGGTTCCACTCTGCTGGAACCCTGCCGTCTGAGAGCTTTAATCTCTCAGAGCTGACAAGCATGGACCCTCAAAAATACACTGCATTTGACCTGACGCCCTGGAAAAGGCTTCCAAAACTAGGTGATAACACTGAGATTGTTAGTGTGTAATTGGTAGAAGTGTGTTATATCACTGGGTGAAGATAGAGAATTTCAGGGTTTGGGATACAGTAATATATACACAGGTAACAAGAGGGAGGAATTAGGGTGGTGGCTAGTACCTCTTCTTTCTTCTTCTTTCTTCTCAAGTTTGAGTAAGTTTGTAATTGGGTGAAAAGGCCCTGCAATGCAGAGGCCAGGGCATTAGGTTATTGGGCTATAAGTAAAAATAAATTTGTTGGCATAATATAATTGGGTAGTTCGGCCTTCAAAAGGCCCTGAAAGGACTCAACATCGGCCATTTTCCACCTTGCTAACTAAGAAGCATGTTCTGTTCATGTAATATAGATAAGAAATAATAAACATCCAAGTGAAAAGAAGAAACTGCGTCTCCTGCGTCTCTATCCAGGCTCTGAGTAAAAGAACAAGATAAAAGCAAACACAGAAGACTCCAACAAGGCTCTGCACGGCCCCTCCTCCGGCTGGACGTTTTTTGCAGTGCTCACCCCAGCCTGTCGGAATGAGCTCTGCTGAAGCCAGCAGAAGGACACAGGTCAGAGCAGTGGCTATGGAAAGCTCAGGTGGGGCCGTGCCTCGTGCAGCACCAGGAAAGGGCCGAGCTGCGCGTGGCTGGAGGCACACACGGCACAAACGCCCCCGGCGCCGGGGCCCTTCGGCCTTGCAGCGCTTTCCACGTGGGCCGCGAGGAGAGGAGGAAAAGTGCCATCACTGGTCCTTGTGAAAACTGACCAGCCTTCAAACATCCCCGTCCACCACCCTCCAAAAGACCAGGAACCAGCTCCTCGCGGAGACTGCTTGGAACGCTGAGAGCCTTTGAGGAGGTGGACTTGGTCGGCCTTGTGGCACGAAGATTTCTACGAGAAATTACAGAATCATTAAGGTTGGAAAAGAGCTTTAAGATTACCCAGGCCAGCCATCAACCCAGAACCACCGGCATTATGAAAAACCTGATTTTTCCCTGCATTTCCTAAAAAAAAAAATTAAAACTTGCCTTGTTTCCCTGGGGATACATCCAGTCCAGGGCTGGGACTTGAACACCTGAGCACACAAGCTGAGGAGAGGGATGCTGCCTGTGCTGGAGGCACATTCCCTTTTCCCAGGAATGTCGGCAAATTTCTGCCCCTCTCGGAAGCAGCACTGAAGCAAAGCCTGCTGATTAATGCGTAAATCCAACAGAATGGAAAACTTCCCACTCCACGCTTTGGACTCACAGGAACCAGGCCTCTCAAGACAAAAAAAATTGGGAAGAGGAGGAAGATCTTGGTAAAGAAGAGGTGGGGTGGGGTGAAGGTCGTGCCATCACCCCCCGGCTCTCCTTGTGCTCTCATCCCTTGGAGCAGTGATTCCAAAGCGGGATGCACCAGAATATCCGAAGTGCAGCAGGAGGAAATCCTGGGACTGCAGTAGCATGTGTATATAATTTATAAACACACACACACAGCTGAGGTGCACGCTTCAAAATGGTTTTTGCAGAGAGGGGAGCACAATTTAAAAAGTTTGGAGGCCGCTGACCCAGAGGAATTGCCACTCCCAGCTGGAGTTTCAGCCCAAAAAGCTCAGGAAAATCGGCTGCCACAGCAGGGCAGAGCCCCCCTGCACTCCTGCAAAGCTGAGGGAAGGTTTTGGTGCCAGTCATGGGCTGCTTCCAGGGAGAAATAGCGTGCTCCAGAATTCCCTTTCAGCCTGGAATGGAATAACCACCAGCACTGGGACACGCAGCAAAAGCCTCTGAGAAGTTGCCGTCAACTCATCATGAAAAATAACGATAAAAAAAGCCCTCGGTGGATTGACCAGTGTTCAAAAATACATCCAAAGGATGCTCCTGCACGTCAGCCTGCTCTGGCACGCTCCTTCTGCACAGGCTTCCAGATGGCCCATCTTTTTAGCCCTTCCTTTATTTTAAGCGGACAGCCTGAGGCACAGCAGGACCATATCACTGCTTGATTTGAGAGCAGGGAAATAAAAGTTCTCCCAGGAAAAAAAAAGAAATTATTTTTCTAAAAATAATTACAAGAAAAATAATTCTCAGGTTTCCTTTCATTCTTGTTATCCTTCCCCACACAAGCCCACAGCTTTTAGAGAGCCCAGCTCAGCAGAGGTTTAAAGGAGCCTCTTGGTGGTTTACAGTCCCTGTATTGCAGTCACTGATTCACAGATTAATTTATTTTTCGAGTCTAAGTCGTGCACTCCACGCTGGACGACTTCAAGTGCAACAAAAGAAAGCCTATACACTGCAGATCTATTTATGAGACAGTTTTTTAAGGTTTTCCAAAAGCAACCTGTTAAAATGATTTCACACCCTCTTTCAGTTAAAAAAAAAAAAAATAATTTCTCAGGGTCTGCTGTGGAACCAGTTGAGCTCAGGAGGCAAACCTTAAATCTTGATAGTTTTGTGCTGTTTAAGTGTGATACTACAGCAGGGAGGGGAAAACCCAGCCTTGTACCTCCAGGGGCTCCAGGGCTGGGAACTGAACAAGCTGCTTTTCCTGCCACCATGTCCTGAAAAAAGGAGGGAAAATCATCAAGAGGAGCACGCACGTGCAGTAGGAACCCCACTGCTTTTTACCATTTCCCGCTCTTCTCTTTCAAAAAGCTGCTTGATGGGAAATCAGCAGAGGGGAGGGAAGGATCCCCCGACAGTGCCACCAGGTCCTGGCTGTGACTGTGGTGTGGCTTTCTCACGTGCTAAGGCTCCCTCCAAAATTGTGCAGCTTCAGCACACACCCAACAAGTCCTACACCCCCAAAATTAAAGAATATGTTGGTTTAGAAACCCAGATTGAGGCCTGCTCACATCTGAGCCTCCCTCGGCCTCTGGGCCCTCCATCGAGAGCTCATCCTTGGAAGGTGCCAAGGGGAGCAATCCGAGTCAAACGGAAACACAAAGCCACTCAGCCTCCAAAAAACCCCTGGATGCGAGTCAAACGATACAAGTTTTGAGAATTATTTTAGACTAAATTCTTCCTCAGGACATGATCTCCAAGGGTGAAATCTTGGCCCCACTGAGGCCAAGAGCAAAGCTCCTGCAGACCTCAGCAGGACCTGGCTCCCACCCAAAGCAAACTTTTCAAGTCCCAGTCAAGCTCTTCAGCTGCAGACGTTCATGTCTGTTATTTCTGCAGCCTTTTTGTCTCACCAAAGGGATCCTTCTGCAGTGGCCATCCAAAAGCCGTTGACAAGACAGAAGAAATTTAATTTGCAGCTGAAAAAGAAGTCTGTAGATTTCTTTCTCTTGCTGTTTTCCCAGTTAAGATCAGTGTGTCTGTGACACGGTCTCCAAGCGTGGTGGTGTCAGTCTGGCTGGTGGAGGAGTCTGACATCCCTCAAACCCTTTGGGGACTGGGATTACGCCCCGTTCTGGTCCTGCCCAGCCCCTCACCCTACAGGCCCCTGCGTCTGCCACGGGAGCTGTCCAGGGACCATGGTAAAAGCAATTACAAACACAAGCATTTTGATTTCAGCCTTGCTGCCTCTCGCTGTGCCAGCATTGTTTGTCATTCCCAGCAGACCCATGGCATTTTCTCCTCCCAGGGAAGAGCCCTGTGACAATGATGTTGGAAGTGCTCGCTGCTTTGACATTTGGAGCCACGGTAATGAGTAAAACGTGAAGCCTCCATTTCACAGCGAGGTCTGTGACTTCCAATGATTCGTTTTAAAGCTCCTGGAAACCAGAAGTTGCACCAGTCTCCTTCTGCTGTCAGGAGGAAACATCCACGTGGCCACTGGGGATGGCTCAAAAACACGGCTCTGAGTGTGCCAAAAAGCTGGGAAACAAAGAACAGCCCATGCTGGACTAGTTTTGTCCTTGGAGATCACCCTGGTGACCAGCCAGGTCACCCCATGGCTGGCAGGGATGAAGACCCGTCTCACACCAGCTCATGGCCACAGGAGCAGAGGTGACCACAGCCTCTGCCCAAGGACAGACGCCTCCTTCACCCAGAAAATCAATGCCAACAACCACAACCAACCTCTCTTCCCTCTGCTCCCCGAGTTAAAATGCCAAGAAATTTTGTCACAAGAGGAGTTCCCCACCCCGAATGCTGCAGGTTCAGACCCCAGCTCTCCACCAGAACCCCAAAGTTTTCCCCATGTGCTGGCGCTTATGGAATCATTCTCAGCAACCAGAAACACAACAGGCTTTCGGAGGAAAGAAAGTAAACCAGGTCTTGCTTCCACCTCCGTCTCCTCTCCACAGGCTCTGACATTTTTTGTGCAATGGGAGCGGGGCCGCACCCTCCCCGTTCCTAAAGATGCCAAGTTGGTGACTTGCCACGCTCTTGGAGCCCACAAACCTCGAGGTTTGTCCAAGGAAGGAAGTTGGGCTCCGGCAGAGGCAACTGTGCTGAACTTGCTCAAACATGCAGATTTCCAGAGCTCTCCTCTCCCACAGCCCAAAGAACATTGCAACACCTCCCCGAGAGCCTGATGTGCCAGAGCGGGCGCTGCTGGCCAGGTTAGATCCAAGCCACTACAGAAAGATGGGAATTTTAGACCCTGGGAAATGCAGGGCTGCAAGAACCTGTAGGATTTCCTAAGATTTTCCCTCAGGACACGGGAGAATTGTGAGCTTTTGTGTCGTTTTCTTAGCCCACATTTTTCAAGGAGAGGCTGGGAGAGCTGGGATTGCTCAGCCTGGAGAGGAGAAGCTCTGGGGTGACCTCACTGTGGCCTTCCAGGGCTTGCAGGAGCTGCAGGAAACATGGAGAGAGACTCTTTGCAAGGGCTGGAGGGCCAGGACCCAGGGAGTGGCTTCCCACTGCCAGAGGGCAGGGATGGATGGGATCTTGGGCAGGAATCCTTCCCTGGGAGGGTGGGCAGGCCCTGGCACAGGGTGCCCAGGGCAGCTGTGGCTGCCCCTGGATCCCTGGCAGTGCCCAAAGCCAGGCTGGACACTGGGGCTGGGAGCAGCCTGGGACAGTGGGAGGTGTCCCTGCCATGGCAGGGGTGGCACTGGAGGGGCTTTGGGGTCCCTTCCCACTCAATCCATTCTGTGATTCTTTGATTCTAAAAACTACAGGAACCACATCCAGCTCTTCCAAAACCCTTCTGGTCCTCCAAGAGAGATATGAGCAGGAGACAACAGGGCAAGCTTGAAGGCAGAGCTCCCACAGACATAAGTAAGTTCCTGTAGGATGGCCTGGATGCACAGGCTCGATTCTTGTTTTGGAGGGGTTCTCACAGCAGTTTGGCACATTAAATAAAATCTTTGGTTGCATTCAAACACACATCAGGAAATGCTCAGTTTGCTGGACGTGTTGGTCATCTTGGCTTTCCCCGCTTTAGAATCACAGAACATCCAGAGCTGGAAGGGTCCCATAGGGATCATGGATCCAGCTCCCAGCCCTGCCCAGACACCCCACCAGCCCCACCCTGGGCATCCCTGGGAGCAGTGCCCAAACGCCCCTGGAGCTGTGGCAGCCTCGGGGCCGTGCCCATTCCCTGGGGAGCCTGGGCAGTGCCAGCACCCTCTGGGGGCAGAGCCTTTCCCTGATCTCAGCCTGAGCCTGCCCTGGCCCAGCTCTGGCCGCTCCCTGGGTGCTGTCCCTGGCTTTTGAGAACTGAAGAACTTCTGGGAATAATCTGCTGCAAGCTGCTTTGCCAGAGAGAGAATTTCACAGGCAAGTGACTTCTCCATTACCCTCAAAGAACCGACCCCGAGAGCCAGGCAAGATTTTTCCTTCCTCCCTCTCTCCTCACCTCAGACCAACCCCGTGCAAGGAGTCTTCAGCTCTGCAATCATCTGTGAGTCACTCGTGGCACCTACACACACATGTAGCCACCTGAAGCAGCTCCAGCAGAGCCAGGCCTTGTGCTGCAGGGAGGACACGGTGTCCCCTGGGCTGCGCGTCCCCCTCCCTTGGCAGCTGCTGCAAAGGCTCTTCCTTCTGTTAGGGACAGCAAAGAGCACTGGGAAAAGAACCAACCCCAAACTTCCATCGAACAAAATGAAAAGGGGTGGGGGGGAGGTAAAAATTAAAAAGTGTACCAAATAAATATAAATCATGAAATCGTTGAGGCTGGAAAAGCCCTCCCAGCCCACGGAGCCCGCCATGTGCCCGATGCCCACCTTGTCCCCAGCCCAGAGTTCTGAGTGCCACCTCCAGGCCTCCCTTGGGCACCTCCAGGCATGGGGACTGCAACCCTCCCTGGGCAGCCCCTGCCAAGGCCTGAGCACCCTTTCCATGCAGAAATTCCTGCTGCTGTCCACGCTGACCCTCCCCTGGCCCAGCCTGAGGCCGTTTCCCCTTGTCCTGTCCCTGTTCCCTGGGAGCAGAGCCCGACCCCCCCGGCTGCCCCCTCCTGTCAGGGACTTGTGCAGAGCCACAAGGGCCCCCCTGAGCCTCCTTTGCTCCAGGCTGAGCCCCTTTCCCAGCTCCCTCAGATACTCCTCATCACACCTATTCTTCAGACCCTCCAGCTTCAGCAGGTTTAGATGGGATCTTGGGCAGGAATTGTTCCCTGGGAGGGTGGGCAGGCCCTGGCACAGGGTGCCCAGAGCAGCTGTGGCTGCCCCTGGATCCCTGGCAGTGCCCAAGGCCAGGCTGGACACTGGGGCTGGGAGCAGCCTGGGGCAGTGGGAGGTGTCCCTGCCATGGCAGGGGTGGCGCTGGATGGGCTTTGGGGTCCCTTCCCACCTCGGGGTTCCGTGGTTCCCTGCCAGCTCAGCCCAGAAGCAGGGGACGTCTGTGCTGTACCAAACCCAGGTGCCCTGACAGGCGCTTGCTGAGGACCCCGAAATGAGCTTGTGAAACTACAACAATGGGGAAATGCAAGATAAGATCAGCCAGGGCTGGGATGTCTCTGGAGGGAGCAGCCGTTTTCTTTCCCCACAAAAAAAAAAAAAAAAAAAAAAAAAAGGAAGTGGAAATATAAGAACTGGGGGAGCACAAGGGTTATTTATGAAAGACTCCTGATGAGGACGATAAGGGCAGCTCATGAATGTCCAGAGAAGGCAGCAGAGCAGCCCATCTGCAGGAACCAGTGCTCAGGAGACCTGTGAGGATCGAAAATGGCCCAGGGCTAACAAACTCTCACACCAGAACAACCCACTGAACTCTAGTCAGGAGTCTCACCCTGCTGAAAATCATCCATGCTTTTCCTTAACAAGCTTATGATTTCAGGTACTTCTGAGGATTTTTTTCACAGCAAAATTTTGTTCCTGGAAAAATTTCTGTTTAGTAAAACTGAAGCTTTTTGCAGAAGCCCATCGGAACCAGCAGCAGCCTGGGGCTTGGAAGCCTTCTGGGATGACACTTAAATTCCCCCTATTATTCAGCCCATGGATCTGAACCCAGATTTTCCATCTCTGGTTTACTGCTTGATCTGGGATCTCTTCTCCCTGGGATCTCTTCTCTTCTTCCCAGACTGAGGTCCCCCTTCTTGAGGCCTGTGGTTACATTTAAATTATTGAGCTTGGCAAGGTAAAATGACCCAGTGGTAGAGACATTGCCTTTGCAGGATATTCACATTGCGAGGCCTCTGATCACCACAGGAAGAGTTCTCAAAACCTTTTGGCTGGTGATCCAGTTTCACTTCCAAGCTCGTGGCCCCACTTCCACAATCCCTTAGGCTCTGCTATCATCCACAAAGCCATCGATCCTACCAGGCTCTGAATCTTCTGCTTGGGAAACCAATCGCACTGAATTGCTTTGTCACTGGCCACCTGGATGGCTTGGAGCACACTTTTCCCTGACCCGCTACCAGTAATTAACTCCTTTTCACCCAGCCCAGGCTATAAGCTGTGTTTCTGATCCCATCCCTGAGCCTTTGTGGTTTTCCTTGTTGTGGCACTTGCCCGTCGTGCGTCAAACACAGCAGCGCTGCGCCCCGAGCATGTGAGCCAAGGTTTGACGAGCTCTCATTTCCACATTTTTTGGCCAGGGCACAAATTCTGGTTTGTGGTTTCAGATTAGGTCTTCAGCATGTGATGTGTGCAGACAACACCCACGCGGTTCTCCCAGCAGAGTACTGATGCTGAACCGTGGCAACCCCACAATGGTTTGGGCTGGAAGGGACCTCAAAGCCCATCCAGTGCCACCCCTGCCATGGCAGGGACACCTCCCACTGTCCCAGGCTGCTCCCAGCCCCAGTGTCCAGCCTGGCCTTGGGCACTGCCAGGGATCCAGGGGCAGCCACAGCTGCTCTGGGCACCCTGTGCCAGGGCCTGCCCGCCCTCCACATCTGTGATAAGCCACTGCAAATTTAGTGCAAGTATTAAACACAGAAGCCAGTGCAGTCCGTGTAACTCTCTCATCAGTGCACACACTTCAGCAGCCCCCTAGATCACAATCTGAACCCGTATCTTTGTACCCATCTATTCTTTTGAGGTTGCAATCAAGCGAAAAGCAAAGAACTGCATGCTCCAAAGAATGAGTGTTTAGTCTGGAAACCATTCTGCTCTTACAGTGTGCAAGAGCTGTAACTGTCCCAAAAGCGAGTTAGGTGCCCAGTGGAGCATCTGCTCTGCTCCCTGGGCTGGGGAGGATGCAGCAGGAGGCCACAGTGCCAGCCCCAGTGTCGGGTGACAGCATCAAGCAGCCTCTCTCTCCCCATGCGCTGCCCAAGAAAAGACACCCCCAGGTCTCTGTTAGCAGATGCTCCCCACGCTCAGCCTGGGGCTGAAGCTGTCCTGCCTGGTGGCTCTGCAGCTCCCACCGTGTGCTCATCCTGGCCTGGACTGTGGGGCATTCCTTCTTCCCCTAAATCCACGGGCAAACGACACCTTCTCCTACAACTCGATAATCCAGCCTGGCCAGCCAGCAGCAAATTCCAGCCTGGGAGCCCCGAGATGGACTTGGGCAACCTCCCCATCATCAGAGTCTGCTCCTGGCAGAGAACCAGAGCAGCTGTGGCATTTTCTACCCGGGCAGTGAGGGTGGACAGAGATGCCCTTGGTGTCTGCACGGCCCGTGCCAGGACCCTGAGGTCTGTGCCCACCTTTTCTCCGTGGCCCGCTCGGGGTCTCCAGGTCTGTGGCTGTTCTCCGTGCTCACCAAGAGGTGGAAGCAGAGCCCCCCGACCCTGCGGCACTCACACTGAGAAATACCTCAGCATGAGGGTCTCCCCGCTTCGGGAGGTTTGTCCCAGCCTGCTCAGGCGAGACTCCCCACGCCCTGATGTCTGCACAGGCAAAGCTGAGGGATTTCTTTCACAGGATGCCAAGCACTGCCTTTACTTGCACCCTCCAAACCCTCACACTGCAGTGATGGGCAAGATTATTCCCTGAGAATTATTAAAAATGTTGAGCTAATAAGTCTTTTTTTTTTTCCTCTCAGTAAGTGATCTTGAAAGGAGCGCTTGCCCACCACAGGTACTGCCCCGTGGTGTTCGGACAAACGAAACGAGTTCAAGAAACAAACCTGGGCCAGCCCCACTCCCTGTCATTGCTTTACATTTTTGCTCAAAAGGCTTTGTTTTTCTTCCCCCCAAAACCCCCCCAACAATTCCTGTGCCACGCCAAGCTGTTTTTCAGAGCCTGCTGCAGGAAGAGAGTGGGTCTGTTTTCCTCAGCCTAGGAATTAAGTGCGCTCTGTTACTACAGGTTTGCACATAGGGCTGAGGCTGCAAAACACACCTTTTTTAAAAAAAAGAAAAAATTGTAACTAGAAGCCTGAGTTACCACTGAGCATTGAGGTTGCAAAAGTTTCAGTTATGCAAGCACACATTTCCTGGGTGTGAGCATCTGACAGGCAGTAAATGAGGTGGAGAAGGAAGTTAATAAATGAGCACAGCCCGCACAGTTGGAGAGTAAGTGGATTTGCAGCTTTCTAAATAAAATCAGTCATTCAGAGCTCCACGCCCGCAGTCAGCCCACGAGGCAGCTCAGCCCCGCTGTGCACAAAGGTCGGCACGCACCTCTGGAAGAGAGGGTGAAGGGAGAGGAAGGCATACACAGGTTCCTTCGATTCTGTGGAGCAGAAAAGGGTGTTGCAGGGACCCTTATGCCCCTTTCAAAACACTCTGCCTGCTACCTGAAAATTTAAACCCCCCAACACTTACTCTTCCCTTGGAAGAAAACCCTGGGCTGCTCTCCCTCCTCCCCATTCTCCACGGGGCCCCACACTGGGCTCGCTCCAGTTTGCAGGTGCCTCCCTGGTGCTGGGGGCACCAAACTGTTCCCCGTGTCCAGGTGTGGACTGCCAGTGATGAGCAGAGAGAATTTTATTTATTATTTGAGCAACCTGGCCTAGGGGGTGGCATCGCTGCCCATGGCAGGGGTGTGGAATGAAATAGTCTTAGGCCCTTTCCCACCACAACCAGTCTGTGATTCCACGGTTCTGTGATTCCGCCTTCCCCACCCCCTGGGACCCCAGACCCCCTCCAGCATCACCCTCCTTCTACCAGCTCCCCATCCCTTTTTTCCCCTTTCAATACTTCCCAAGTGGATCCCACGCCTGAAGTTTGCCAAACGAGCATGTTCCACCTTTGCCACCTTTCCCCTGGGCCTACATCAGCACAGCCTGTCTGTGAGAAAAGGCATCAGCTTCCCCTCCAAGGACACAGTCTTTTGGGGAGCATCTCAGTGGAGTGTAGATCTGCCAGCTTCCCGGAGAACAAGTCCAGTCTGCACCCTCAGTGCCAAAACCAAACCAGAGGGACAAGTCCCTTTAGATTTTTAGCAAGCAGGGAAATAATTCTGCAGCCAGCCCACGATTTACTACAAATTTCCTGAATATTTTGGGATTTTTCTGTATGCCTGCAGCTCTTTGTGACTTTTCATCCCCTATTACAGCTACATTTGGAAGGCAAACCCTTACGTTGCCCCAAATTCCCTCTGAGAGAAAATATTCCGGTGTGTTTGTTCAAGTATCAAACCACACTGAAGCTTTGAGGGCCTCGATTTGGTCCCCCTTATCAAATTCAGTAAAAAACCCCTCACGGATCTCCATGGCCAAATTTGCTGAAGAAAAAGTGACGACAGACCAAGTAATGGGAACTCCCCATCCAAAAATAACCACGTGTCCCTCGTTAGTGGTTTGGTTGCTCGTGGGGAATCACAGTTCAGCAAGGTCATGCTCTGTCACTCCACGAACAAGATTTGATTTCTCAAAGGGAGAACAGATTTAAGCAGGACTTCTAGGCTCTTTGTGGAATATAAACCACAAATTGAAGTGCTGGCAGCGATGCTTCTTGATTTATTATTACCTGGGCACGTTAAGCACTGACTGGGAAAGCGGGATTTTCCCAGTGGGAGGGGACATCCCTTGGGTGGGCTTCCAAGCAGAGGAGGATCTCCATCCTCAGGGATGCCAGGACTCACCTGGATGTGGCCCCCTGCAGCCTGCTGGAGATGCAAGGTCAGCCCTAGGGAGCCCCAAGGGGGCTTTCCTATCCAAGCTTTGCCATCATCAGACTTTACCCAGGCTGATGTCATGGCAGATCCTGCTTTTGTCCCTCAGAACACTCAACAAGGTCTCGGCCCACCCAAAAATGCCCATTCAGTCACGATTTAAAGCTGATGTGAGGGTGGGATGTGGCCTCAAGAAGCTCCAGGTGGAAGTTCAGCTGAGGGCACCCATCCCACCACAGGGACTTTTCCCTTTTCCCTGCCCAGAGCCGATCCCAGCCCAGGGGCACTGAGCCAGGCAGGAGGTGGCAGGAGGGGGCTGGACACCAAGGTTTGCCACATGAGAAGTTTCTCCCAGGGTTTTCCAGCCGAGGAGGTCCCTGTGGTAGCAGAAGCTGCAGCCTGGGCCTTCCTCCCTGCCCTGGTGCAGCCACAACCCTCAGCAGATGTTGGATCCTGGCGTGCCTGGTTTTCCTTTCCTTCTTTTTTTTTTTTTTTTTTTTTTTTTTTTCTTTTTTTT
>WEIT01032532.1:28080-74135 GCA_013389985.1 Dryoscopus gambensis
CCTCAGGAGATGTTGGATCCGGGCGTGCCTGGTTTTCCTTTTCTTTTTTTTTTTTTTTTTTTTCATTTTCTTCCTTTTTATTTTAGGAATAGCATCTGGTTGGCTTGCTCCCAGGGCTGTTATTCAGCTCCACTGCAGTGGCAGCCGACAAACCAGGCGGCTTCAGCAGATTCCAAGTTACTCACCTTTTCCCAGCACTATCTTAATTGTATTCACGGGCAACCTCTTACTTACATGACCGCTCCCATCGAGCTTTTGGGGGGTTTTTTTCCCCCCTCGATTTCCAGAGGACGTTTTTTTCCGAAGTGAGGTGGAATAGAAGCAACAACAACCACCACGAGTTGTGCAACGGGACGGGACGGCCAAGGACCCGCGAGGCCGGGCTGGACACTGAGACCACACAGCCCTTCTGCCATGGGACTGGGACCAGCACCGGGAGAAGCTCAGCAGCACAAAGCAAGTCCATGAAAACATGACCAACATGCAGGCAAGGCTTTCCCCCCCGGCGCAGCACAGAAGTGTAATGCAGGTACCACCAGCATTTTTTAATACTTTGTATTTTTTGTTTTTTAATTAAAAAGAGCACATGGCCAAGACAACCCAGACGAGACCGTGGCTGCGGGAATCACACCCCGGGACTATTTTCAATCAGAGGCATGGCCAGACCCAGCAGCCAGTTTCCAGCCCGTTAATGTGTGCCACGCACACTTTTAGATGTCTCGCATTCAGTCTGGCTTGAAGGACAGAAATAAGACCTTGAGCGGTGCCAAACATCTCATCCACACGAGATTCAGTGCTTAAAACCTGCCAGTCCTGAGCAGAAAGGGCTGAACCAGGTGTTTTCCCAGGATTTTCCACCGTGTGGGATTAATAGCCCCCCTTGTTGCTGCCAGGGCTTAGGTCAACTTGCATCTTGAGTTGTGTTCCTGCAGCCTCTCTAGGAGCTGCCACCATCCCTCTCACGGATCTTCAGCTACTTATCCAGAGGTCAAAGGTGTTATTTTGGCTCTTTTCCATTCAAATAGTGATATGGGAGGGCATTTCAGTGTTTGCCCACCAAGCCTCTCCCCCACAGGGTCCCAAAGAAGATTTTTCTGACTTCAAGAACCTCCAACACCTTCCTGGTCAATTCATCCCACAGAATGGCCTGGGCTGGAAGGGATCTTAAATCCCACCCAGTGCCACCCCTGCCATGGGCAGGGACACCTCCCACTGCCCCAGGCTGCTCCCAGCCCCAGTGTCCAGCCTGGCCTTGGGCACTGCCAGGGATCCAGGGGCAGCCACAGCTGCTCTGGGCACCCTGTGCCAGGGCCTGCCCACCCTCCCAGGGAAGGATTCCTGCCCAAGATCCCAGTGCAGTTTCTCTCCTAGGGTCTAACCCCACTGACATCCAGGGCTCCCTGTTTCCATTTCCATCCCCTGCAGGCTGTTTCCAGGCTTGCTGTGGTTCCCACTTTGAAGGCAAGTCAAACCCTCTTGTCTTCCCCTCCACACCAACCCGGCTTTTTCGGCCAGCACAGCCTAACTGAGCAGGCCTTGGACCATCCACTGAAACATCCTTGAGCAATTCCCCACGAACTGGGACCAAAGAGCAGCCAATTCCTACAGCCATGCCCAGATGCATTTGGTGCCGAGCCCTTGTTTAATGGGTTTCATTTGCAGCGGGAGACTTTCCGAGGTGGAATTACTGTCTATAACATTTAGCGGTTCCAAGAATATTTTATAATTCTGACAGCCTGCATCGCCCTGGAGCCTGCCATGGTAAACACGCTCTCCCCTTTCCCTCTCCTGCAGATGGCAATTTAGGCGGGCGGGGAGGGTTCGTGTTTGTTCTCCAGCGTGAGCCAAACTCCATTATTCCCTGTTTTTTATTTTCCTGGAAGGACATTGACCTGCAGGCGTTGGAGAGGATTTTCCCCCCCTCCCTCTCCACATTTTCAGTGGTTTGGTGACAGACAGTTTGCAAGAGGCAGGATCCTGGAGGCCAAGTGCCTTTCTAGGCAGGGCTTTGAACTCGGCGGTCGGGCATCCCAGGAAAACCATCCCACATGATCCCAGTAATGCCACTGGAAAGCAGAAGCTTGCAGCACTGGCACCAAGCAGCTTCACAGCTGGCATGGCATTGGGTAAAGTTGGACTAGAGACCCCCAGCAGGCTCTTCTGACCCAAATAATTCTCTGATCCTAAGCCCCATCCTCTCTCCTGCACTGGACGCTTCACCAGATTACTCCTCCTTGTTCTCTCCCCTCATGGAGATGTGCCAAAACTCCTCGATAATTTAAGAACCATCTGAACACAACTGGTTTTCTAGACATTTAAAGGGTCACGGATCTGCAGCACTGGGTAAGAAAAAAAAAATTTAAAGGTGCAAGAGATTGTTTATGTGAAAAAACAACCACAGTTAGACTTTATCGACTTCCTTCTCCTTCCAGGAAGACAAGTGTTTCACAAACTCTGACAGACATTGCTTTTCCATGGCAGGACAAACCAGCAAAGGTCCTGCAAGATACAGGTACAACAAGGAGAGTTCATAATTAATGGCAATGAAGAGTGGGTTCGAAGACTGCAGAAGCAGCCCTGGTGACTCCTGCGAGGCGATCAGCTCCGAGGGGTTCCATCCTTTTGTCCCCCACACCCCGCAGTGCCCTGGCTGGAGCCCATCCAGAGCCATCCATAGCAGGTTCCAGGGACACTTGGAAGAGCAGCACCGATTTTCACCCCCAAAAGGAGCGTCTGTTTCAAGAGCAACCCTTTACCAGGCAGCACAGGAAGACACCGCGTTCCTCCCCAAACCCTTTGCCTGATCACGCCTTTGGTAGGCACATCCAACCCCGGAGAGGGCTCAGGATCCCTTCATTTCCCCAGAGTAATTAACACCAGTCCCACGGCCCGGCTCAGGCACGCGATGGACGAGGTGTGAGGGTTTATGGCTCCAGGAATAGCTGGGCTCTGCATCCAGCAGCAGACAGGGAAACCCTGGCTCTTCCAGGGGGAATTTGTGCCTCACTGAAGTGGCTCCAGAGAAGTTAAGTCACTGCTAAACTACTTCAGGTGCTACAGCTGCTGGAGCAAAATGGGAAGAAACTAAGGAGAGAACTGGGTTTGGGGGGTCAGAGGTGCAGGGGCATTAAATAAGTTCTACCGAGAAGGTGATGCCAACTTCAGAGGGAGCAAAGAGTTCCCCAGACTGCTGCCAGGGCTGGGATTCTGTGCTGTGCATTCCCACAGCCCCGTCCAGCCTGTGCTCCCAGGTCGGGGGAGGAGATTGTCCCTAATCCCTGGCAGCCACGGCGTGGGCTGGAGGCCAGGAGAGGAGAGGCACTGATGGGCAGAGCAGATGTTGCTGCAGAAGGCAGGCCCGGGGCCAGGGCTGAGCGGGAGCGGTGCTGATCCAAGTGGGAACGAGAGAGGCTCGGGAGGTGCCACAGGGTGGGATTTGTCCTCCAGCTTCGCCTCAGGATGTGCCTCTGGGAGAGCACACCGAGGCTGCTCGGGCTCCCCAGGGATGGGGAAACACCTCGCTCCCGGGAATCGCCGCGAACCCAGGGCCTCCTGCCACTGGGAACTGGGCAAGCTCCAGCAGAGCCCCAAAAATCCACGGCCTCCGCTGGCCTGCCCCGTGCTAACGGCTCAGCCCGGGCCGGGCGTTTTCCTGAAAGCTCCCACAAAACCCAAAGGGGAGGAGCAAGGATGGGAAAGCCTGGATATCTCCCCCTCTCCCTCGATGGAGCGAGTCATGGCTTTCATTGTGTGACCCACAGGTGTGTATTCCCCAATTTTGGGTCCCACTGTGTGACCCACAGATGTGTATTCCCCAAATTTAGCTACAATGCACTCAGCTAAATGAGGTGGGAAGCTGGAAACCCCCTTCCTTTTCTTTGCTTTATTTGTTTTTTGCTTTTTGAAGCCGCCAAGATAATTTCATTTTTCTTTTAAACTCCATACCCAGACCCTGGCCTTGCTTAAGATAAACCCAACATGGGCAGCCTATGACCGAGGGAAGCACCCTGGAACAGTGGAAGGGTCCCTGCCCATGGCAGGGGGTGGAATGGGATGAGCTTTAACGTCCCTCCCAACCAAAACCATTCCGTGATTCTGTGGTTTTATGATTCAAAAAAAAAAAAAGGTAACAAACGTAACAAAAATCAAGTCATAAGAATGGAGATCAACCAAAAGACAAGAAAGGAGGATAAAGGTTACAGCTGCGGTGAGGAAAAACTTTGGAAGAGCCATTTATTTTCCACGATGGAGCACATTGCCTAAATCAACCATTAATCACCACAGCAAAAGAGTTCAGTTGAGGGTTCTCCCCCAAGAGGGTGGACCAACGGGGTCAAAACCTCTGCTTTTGGGCTTTACAGAGGTTCCTCACCAAGAAGAGACAGCTTGAACCTCTTCACTGTGATGATTTCATTTTAAAATATCCTCAGAAGTCATTTAGATGCAAACAAGGCATGGAAAATGTTAGCCTGCTGGAGGACTTGGGAGAAAGACAACTGAAAACACAAGTGAGAAACAGGGAAATTTCAGACTGTGGCTGCAACACCACAGCATCAGGGGATTTTTATTTTTTTTTTCCTTTTAAAATACTATTATTATTACTACTTAAAAAAGAATTTTACGAGTCGCAGCCAATAAGGTTTGGCCATTTTATTTTCCCAAGTCCCCGTGAAAGCGAGCTGGAGCTCTCAGGAAAGCAAGCAAGCAGCCATGCCGTGACACAGAGCAGCATTTTGGTAGGGGCAGCGTGGACTTTCAGGAGCACGAACTAAACCACGCTCTTGCTGCTCGAGCTGCCTCCGAAGCAGCTGTTAAAACACGCTGGAAGATATCAAAGCAGCCCTAATTAACTTCCTGCTTCGGCCCTACTTCAAAGTCTTTCTGAGAGTTCTCAACCCAGAGCTTGTGCAGGGCAGTTTCTGAAGGAGAGCGGTTTGGGGCTCGCTCGCCGCCAACTCCAAACGCGCTCGAGATTCTCCAGTCTCTGGTTTTGTTTAAAAAGTGGGTGAAAAAGGCTTAATCTAGGGACCACTTTAACACAGGGCTTGACGTGTCACAGGGCAGGAAAGCAGCAAAGCACCAAATCAGTTGAATCCTTCCCTGAGCCATCACCTGCTGGTGGATGATCCAGTCTGGCCCTTCCCCGTAACGCTGCCTCGGGGTTCCAGCTCCGTTTTACCTGCAAAGCTTAAAGCAGTTTGGGGTTTGGGCCTCTTAGAGTTGAAGAATCCCAGGATGGTGTGGGCTGGAATGCACCTTGAAGACCCAAAGTTCCAGCCCTGGCACGGGCAGGGCCACCTCCCACTGCCCCGGGGTGCTCCCTGTCCAGCCTGGCCTGGGACACTCGCAGGGATCCAGGGGCAGCCACAACTCCTTGCAGTGCCTTTGCTCACCCAGGGCCACCTCAGGCTCTGGAATGATGCTGAGTTTTGATCCAATCTCTTTTTTTTTTTTCCTCCCAGTCTTGAGACATATGCTCCTCTGTTTATTTACCCGTTTGTTTTGATCTTTTTTTCCTGCTCCAAGAGGCATTTTCCCACATATCCACGTCTGCCTCCACTCTGACACGCCAGGATCCCCATCACCATCCACTTAAACTGCAAGGAGAGCAGTAATAGATTCCTCCTGTCCCTGCCTGAAGCTCTGCCTCGCTCCAGCCCCATCCCACACCACTCAGACCTACAGAAACCCTTGCCATGCTTTGTTTGAAACTTTTTATTCCCAGGAAAAAAAAAGTTGTCATGGCCAAAAATAGAACATTTTTCCACTCTGAAGAACAAGCAGCAGCATTCCTGGGAATTCAGACAAATAGCATTGGTCAGGAGACATCTCCCAGACACCAGCGACATCCCCGAGCTGCTCCGGTGTCCTGCGAAGAGGGAAAGTGTTTGGGATCGCTCTGCTCCCACTCTGCGGGATGAAATCAGAAGTGATGAGCCTGTTTCTGCATCCTGCTCCATGGGAAGGGGTGGCTGCTCTCCACAGGGACTTTTTAATTTATGTTTTTTTTTTTAATTTTAAAGAGAAAATGTCTCCGACTAAAATCTGATGCTGCTTAGAGCACAAGCCTTCACTGAGCACAATCACCAGCTCTGGCATTTTTGCCAAGGGCTACGTTTCTGATTTCCTGGTAGGATACAGACAGTATTTCACCTGGCTGTATGCAGCACAAGTTACCTAGAATAGTGATTCTATATATAATAGTGAATGAAATTGCATATTGTTACGAAACCACGTTCAGTGGTTTGTGGAAAGGAGGCATTCAGGGAAATTTTCAGCGAGCTTAAAATACCCGACTGGATCACTGTAGGGCCCTTCCAACTGAAAATACTCAGTTCCAGTCAGTCACAAATCACCCACTTTGGATTTCACTGGGAGTTGCTCTCAGTTTAATTGAATTTCTTTAGCAACACGGGCTTGGGTTACACCACGGCAAACGGGGAGCTTTGTTTTCAAAGACATCTGCAGTGCTTTGGGAGCCTTTGGGCCCTTTTCTGAGAGGGAGAGGAAGGGCAAATCCCAAATTTCACCGACCCTCGCCTACACTGAAATCCCTCCAGGCAGACTTGGGTGCTCGGGAACTGCACTGGAGACTTCATGACTGGAATGTGGAAAACCTCTGGCATGATTTTGGGCAGAGCATCGCCAGCACGTGGCACAAATATCACACAGCAAAAGCCTCCCCTGGCAGCTGGAGGGGGTAAAGGGGCACAGCCTCTGACCCAGGTGTGGGGGAGAGCTCCCAGCTTTGAGCGCTGCCACATCCCCAGGGCAGGAGCAGGCTTGGAAACCACATCCCCTTCCAGGAGAGCTCAGCATGGCTCAGGCAGACGTGCCTGGATAAGCCCCTGTGATTTCCAGCAGCAGCAGGTCCCCTCAGGCCACTCTGTGGGATTTAATTCCCCAATAATCTCCTGCCGCATCAGCTCCCAGCCCTTCGGCTGGGGATGCTGCTCTGCCTGCCTGCACACCCTGCTCCCTCCTCATCAGAACTGAGTCTGGGATAAAAAGTGTCCTACCAGCCCTCTCCGGGAGGTGAAAATACCTCCAAATACCTCCTGAAAACATCTCCATTTACTGGGGGAGAAAAAAGCTTCCTGTTCTATTCACTAGGCTTGTGGGCAGATTTTACAGCACAGCCTGGAAGCTCGCTGCTCTTAAACTGAACAGGTGAGGAATCTTCCCAGCTCAGGATTTATTTTTCTTTTGGTGGGGGGGAAAAAAAAATCACTGATTTGGCAGCAGATTCTCATGGGAAAACATCCATTTGAGCAGGGATTTTCTGTGCAAGCAGTGGGGTCATTGACAGCATGTCACAGGGAGAGGAGGGCAGGAGGGAGAGCAAAAAAAATTCAGCTCAGGGCACTTATTTAGGGTCTAGCTCATTAAATTATTAATAATTATGTGCTACCAGGAGCTCAGCTAAATGAGAAGAGCAGGAAAAGCTGCAAAGGGGAAGATGGGAGGGTGGAGAGGACGCTGGCCCTTGGAGCACACACCCTGCGGTGGGAGAGCAGCAGCAGTGGGACGTGGCTTCGCTCTTCGGCCTCTGCTGCCACACCAAGAAGGACAAACCCTGTGCCCAGCTGGCATGTCCATGGAGAAGAGAGCCAGGCTGGCGGCGTTTCCCATGGATTTTGGATTTGCTGTGGATCAGCACAGGTCTGAGGTCCACGGGCACTGGATTGAACCCCAAGCTGTGGAGGAGGCTCCTGCTGTGAAAGCCCTTGGATGAAAGCCAGGTCTCTGCCACCTCCAGGCTGGAATGGTCCCATGTCAGCATATTTTGCCTCGGGAAATGAGAGAAAAAAACCTTTAAAAAGATGCTGTAGCTCAACCCGAGGATGCAGCTCCAGCTGGGGGAGGCTGAGGAGGTCAGATCACAGGGGTGCAGCTGATCACAGCCCCAGAGGGATAGATAGGGACGTGAGGAGAGCGAGAGCGGCACGGGCGGCACCGAGTGGCTCTGCTTTTATTCACTTGTGCTGCAGAGGCTAAAGGAGAACGGGCTCTGCGAGACCACAGCTCAACCTGCGCCGAGCACGGCGGGGCCGAGGCACAAATCAGAGCGGGGACCACATCAGCTCGCGGTGAAAGACCACAGATCAGATAAAAAGTCAGCTTTTGGCAGCAGCTGGAGCAGGAGAACAAGCTGCAGCCCTGCCGAGACCACGGTGTCCAGGGACCGTAGCCTGTGCACAGCTGGTTTGCCAGAGCACCGGGCTGCTCTGCCGACACGGAGGGTAAAACCCTCCCTGGGGCTGCGCTTGGCAGCTGGGAATGGAGCACAGACATCACCCCTGTTTGAGACGCCCTGCAGGGGGGACTCAGCCTTCCCCAGCCGCCTGCACAAGCCACAGCCGCACCCTGGTCCCCAGCCACCAGCACCCGGTGGCCCCCAGCAAGCAAAGGGGATAAAAGTCTGGCTCACCTCACAAACGAGGCAGCAGAGAGGGGGAAAACAGGTGAGGACCGACTGTCACGTGAGGTGGAGCATCATTCTGAGGCATGAGCACTGCCAAGGCAGCTCATTCATTCAAAGTGCTTATTCAAGAGCATCCGTCTCCCAATTAAACTACTTAATGGGCTTCAAAAAAAGGAAACACGTGCTGGAGATGCTGGAGATAGAAAGTGCTGACTTTGATCTCGTGATTTGAAACTCAACGCGCAGGCCAGAGAGGAAAAGCGCTTCAGCAGTGAGCGCCAGGCAGCCGGGGCACACACGGGGACACGAGCACCTGTGGCCACGGCCCACGCAGGGCTCGTGCTGCCTAAAAACCCCTGGGAGAGCCCTCCTCGCCTGTGGCACCACCAAACCTCAGGGCCCGAGGACGGTGACGCCAAACTGAGCGGCCTCTTGGGGAATGCAAAGCACGCACGGGCCCGGCGGCCACGGCTGCGCCACAAGGGACGAGGGGAAATCACCCCCGCTCCCAAAGGGGGATTCCGCCACGGCAGAGGGCTCTGGAGACGGCTCTCCTCTGGAAGTATTGCATGCAGGCTTGGAGACTTCAGCCTGGAGCTGTCTTTGCCAGAGATCTCCAGGAGGGCAAGCGAGGAGGAGGAGGAGGAGGAGGAGGAGGAAGGACGGGCCTTCCGCTGCCTCTTCCAGCCCAAGAACTCGGAGTGGCCGGCTGGATTCAGGAGCTGCTCCCTCACTTCCCCGCAGCACCTGTGAAACCCCTGGTCTGAAGGTGCAGAGGATGCCGAGATCTGCGCATCAGTTGGAGGGGAAAGGGGAGCAGGGCCTTGAAGATGAACGTGTTGAGGGCTGCTGAGGGCACAAACCACTCCAGGTTCAGGAAGTCCCTGGCCACCGGCTGGTTCTGGGGAGGGGCTGTTCTTACTCACCCCTCAACAGTCACCTCCGGCCACAGGGCAGGACACCCATTTCGGTGAGCCAGAGGCCCACGCGGGCGTGCAGACACACAGATGTACATTCAAACTGTTACTCCTGCACCGTAAGGCTTTACGGCAAGCCACTGAGCTAAATAAAACCACAAAACCAACCACCCAAAGCAAGCAGTCAGCAGCAGGCCATTCAGTGCCTCTCCTCTCTTTCAGGTTTTCCTGCAGAGGTTTTTGTGCGGACATTCGGCTCCTTTTACCTCCCTCACACCTCCTTGCCCAGACTTCTCACCTCTCCTCTTGCCTTCCCTTCTCCCTGCAGTTAAGCCAAGATTGCTTTGTCTGAAGGACTTCAGCTCTTGGAAAAGTCAGGAGGCATTAATCAAACGCTCTATTGTGCAACTATTTCCATCACCGAGTTGCATCTGGTCCCTGAGGTCTCTTAATTCTTCATTAAGAAAGTGCTCCATGTGGAAAGAGGCGAGAGAGGACTTGGGCAGCGCTTCACAGGCTCCGCGCGCAAGGTTCCGCGCGGCTGGGAGCGCATCCTGCGGCCCGACAAGCAGATGTGGAGCAGCCTGGCACCCAGGGCTTTGCCACGAGGAAGAGACTCGGCGGCAGCAGGGCCGCCCCTGAGCCATCTCACTGGCCGGGTGACGGAGAGGAGCCACCAGAGCTGCAGGGACAGAGCAGCAGAAGTGTCTGAGCCCTGAGCTCCGCTCTGGGGCTGAAACCCCGCAGGACCAGCCCAGCTCCCGGGCAGCTGCTGCAGGAAGTGGGCTGCTCTGAACAGCTCAGCTGCAGATGAACTGGGCACCGTGTTCCATCCCAAAAAGGTCACGAACTTTGTCAGAAAAACGCACCTTTCAGAGGGAGGGCGAGTACTGAAGGGAGGACACGAGGTCACGGCCATAACGTGCCCGAAGCACACCTCGAGCAGCCTGACAGGAACAGGTAATGGGGTTTCGGGCAGCGCTGCCTGGCCAGCTCACGCCACAGCACCTGGCTGAAGGTGCAGGTGCTGCCACAGGGTCCCCAGCTGCTCTCAAGGACTGTCCTGTGCTTCACACACCCCCAGATGATTTCCTTTCCCAGCCACGCTGCTCAACTCAGTCCCTCTTTGGCCGATGGGAGTGACTCCAGGGCACATCCACCTCCTCATGATCCTTCCCACCTCCTTGCCAGGACCCACCTCGGGGGGTGCCTGAGGCTGTGCCCACCCATCCGCCTCCTGCTGTTGTGAACATGTTGTCAAATCCCTAAAAAACAAACCCTGCCTTCCAAGGGGGGCCTGAAGTGCTGCCCTTGCGCTGCTCTGAACCGAAGTGATCCAAACTTCCTACCCCAAAGCATTTTTGCTACAAGGACAGGGAAGAAGAGGGATGAGGATGGGTGGAGAGGGAAAACCTCTGCAAAGCACACAAACCTGAGCAAGCTCCCAGGCTGGGACCTCCACCAAGGAGTTCTTGTGCAAAGTTTTCCTTCCTTTCGACACAAAAGAGGAGGATGGACAAGCTGGGGTGAACGTAATCCCAGCCCTCCTATTTGGCTTTTCATCGTTGCTCTGTGTTTCTCAGCTTGGTGGTTCCCTGCTGCCTCCAGCCCTTTCCTTTTCCCTTTCTCCTCCAGGGAACCTCCAAGCCCCCGGCGCTGCTCACATGGGTTGGTTTGAAGGGTGCCCACCTGTGAGTGAGGGCTGGGCACCCCTGAACCGTCAGACACCCAAAAACCATGCACCAGAGCAGCTTTTCTGTACGTTCAGATTTCAGGAAAGAGCCATGTCCTTCCCAAGAGCTCATACTCAGGGAGGAGGAATAACTCCTTTTTGTGCTGGTGAGTGGATGTTATCAGTCTCCTCTCACTGCTGCGTGATCTTTACCATCCTCCAACGCAAATTCCAACGTTTTCCTAAGCTGGTTGCAGTCCCAACTCCAGTCTGGAGCCGTCAGCCCTCCTGTTTCCATAGTTTCAAACACTTTTTAAAGCAAAGGATCCCCAAGCCAACCTCTCAAACGCATCTCCCGCCCTCCAGATGCCTCTCAGACACCTCTCATCAGCCGTTTCATCCCATCCTTGCAAAACCCCAGCAAATCTGTATAAACATGTGCCATCACCCCTTTCCTCACAAGTTCCATGCCTCCACCCACGAGGTTTCTCTCTCCCATTACCAAATCCTGCTTCACATTAAAGCCCTTGCCGCCTTCTCCTCCAAACTCATTAATTTCCATTTTAAAGGCTCATTCCTGCACAGATTTCCATGACAGAATCCTTCCCGTTTCCTTCTGCCATTTTCCTCCTGCCACAGAAACGTTACAGGAGATGGGGCAGCCCTGATCTCTCTGTCCAGGCGGCTGGAATTCCTCAATCCAGCACTTCCCAGCTGCCTTCAGCCTCTTCCAAACCCCACGGAACATCCACGCTACAATTATTTTGTCAAAGGCCAAACAACCACCAGTAGGGCCTGAAGCAGCAGGGCATTTTAAAGCACGAAGCTCAGCCTCCACAACATCCCCTTTTATCAGCTCAAAGCTCCTCCACCAACAGGAGATCATGAGGGCCAAGTGCCACGTCTTTCAGGGCTTAGCGAGGGGACACAAAGGAAATTACCAAGCACAGGAGCGCCCCCGAAACTAAAAACAAACCCCATTTTTTATATTTCTGTAGCCAGTACAGCCCATATAGCAGCACCTGCAGCTGGGAAGCGTCGCCCGGCGGTTCGTTAGCAAGTGTTTTTATTCAGGTGGCTCATCACAAGTCCAGTCCATGTGCTCATCGTTCCCATCAGGCCATATAAACACACCCAGGGTTGTGCAGAGCACCAGGAGCTCTCCGAGGCAAACACATCTGCTGAACTTGCACGGCCTTGACGTTTCTCAGAGCTGGTCTTTCTTAAAAAAAAAATTAAAAAGCAACCTAAAAGCGTTTCTCCTTGCTGTGCCTTCAGACTAAAGCTTGGTGTAAAAAAACAAACAAAAAAAACCAGGCAGAAAATAATTACCCGTCCTACAATGCACCACAGAGCAGTGGCTGAAAAGTTTGAAAGCACAGAAGAAAGGTGGAAAATGAGAAGAAACACATGGAAAAACAATGAAATGCCACAAAAAAAGCCCGGCTAGAAAAAGTCTCAAAGAACAGGGAGCAAAAGGCAAGGAAACAAGTACGGGTTTTTATTTTAGTGGGCCCATCAGTTCAAAATAGAGGGATTTTCTTATCTGCCTAGCATGGGATTGTATGAAAAAAAAAAAAAGAGCAGAATTACCAGGGACAGGTGTGGAAAGACGGGGTTTGAGAAGATACCAAAGAATGAGGGTGAGAAGAAGCCAAAGAAGCAATTCATGTTCTGAGCAGACACGGAGCTGACTCCTTATTTGGCCTCCCTCCCTCTGTATCAAGTCTCAGTCTGCAGGAATGGTTTGTTGGGGTTCCAGCTCCCACTGCACCCAGGTCACCTCAGGGAACCTGAGCACAAACATCACCCCTGGCAGGTGCCATCGCTCCTTTCAGAGCCAACCAGCTGCAGAAAAAACAGCTTAAAGTTCTCCTACCAACATCACTCCTTAAAAGAGCGCAATGGATGCCTCTGCTGCAGCTTTAAAAGAAGACACAATTAATTATTAACCACCCCGCCGTGGCTGCCTGGAAAGGGACCTGAAGGAACTGAGCTGCAGCTGCCTGCTGATGCCAGAGGCTGGGAAAGCCCAGCTGGGCCCTGGAGCTCTGGCAGGAGAGGGCTCAGAGGACATGCAAAGCACAGGTGTGGGGATGGAGCACAGGGATTGTCCTCTGTGCTGGCACCCAGCACCTCCCTGGGAAGCTCCGTCACCACGCTGGTCACCAGAGTGGAAAAAATGAGCATTTTTGCCTAAAAACCACCTTCAGCTGCTGAGGGCTGGGCCATGGGACTCCCAGCCAACGGGACAAGAGCGTGAAAGTCAAATACAACCCTCTCTCCACAGCGCTTCTCAGCTGTCTCCAGAGCAGAATCCCTTCGTACAGAGCGATCTCTGTATTTACAGCAGCTACTCATCGTGTTGAACCCTGCTCAGGCTCCTCTCCTTAACGCTTCCTGGCCTCCCTCTGCATCTTCCCACCCTACTTGCATTTCCTGGATGCACAAGCTCACCTGAGCAAAAGGACTGTGCATGAGCAGCTTGGGTGGCACCACGTGCCAAGGTGTGAAGCCCTTGCCTGTGCCACTCACCTGGCGGGGTCAGACCCGCCCGGCAAACACCGCGCCCCACAGAGCCCCGAAACCTGGTCCAAACAGAGCCCAAGGGGTCTGCAGGTGCTCAGCCAAACGTGGGCCTGGCCAGCGTTACCAGCAGCGGGAAGGGAGGAGGAGTAGCAAGAGCTACCTGAAGTCACAGGTGAAGATTTGGGGGTGCAGCAGAGCACCCTGGCCCCTCCCCACCCCTCACATTCCTGCAGGCCAGGGGTAACCCCGGGAACAGGGAACACCACCTAGGACTGAAGTGCCACTTCAAAATCTGGCTTGAAAACAGCCAAGCAACCAGAAGAACCCCAAAATTACCTACTTGATCTATGTCCTGAGCATGGACTCCAGGATCTCAGAGGACCTTTCCAACCGTAACGATCCTATAGGGAAAAATGCATCTCACTGTCAACGTAAAGCTGCTTTAGGAAAAGACTTCCCAGGTGGGACTCACGTCTCATTATGCAGGAGATGCAACATTACGTTAGCTTTAAGGTGCATTTTGAAGTAAGTTCTCTTGGAGACTAAATAGAGAATCCCAGAGTGGTTTGGGTGGGAAGGGACCTTAAAGCTCACCTGGTGCCCCCCCCTGCCATGGCAGGGACACCTCCCACTGTCCCAGGCTGCTCCCAGCCCCAGTGTCCAGCCTGGCCTTGGGCACTGCCAGGGAGCCAGGGGCAGCCCCAGCTGCTCTGGGCACCCTGTGCCAGGGCCTGCCCACCCTCCCAGGGAACAATTCCTGCCCAAGATCCCATCCAGCCCTGCCCTCTGGCAGTGGGAAGCCATTCCCGTTTTCCTGGCACTCCAGCCCTTGTCAAGTCTCTCTCCATGTTTCCTGCAGCTCCCCAGGCGCTGGGGACAGGCACATTCCCGTGTGGTTCAATGCCCCGGAGGTGCCCCTGCCCCTCACCAGGTTTGATATCCCTGCACTGCCACTGCCACACCGGCTCACATCTCCGGAACACACCAGGCTTTGGAGCTGCAGCTCCCTCAAAATCCCTGGATGCACAAGGAGCACCCTTGGCTCCGAATTCCACAGCTTCACAAGCACAGCGTTTCAGCTGCTTGCCAGGCTCAGAACACTGCAATAAAACACCCACGCAGTGACAAGAATGAGACTTTAATCAGTTTTAAGTGGAGTTTTAACACTAAGAGATAAAGGGTTGTTAAACACAATAACAAACGGACATCTGATTTGTATGAGGCATTATCCTGTACATGTCATACTTGGTTTTTGTGTATTCTCAGTTACACACAGAGCCACTGTTGCACAGCACAATAGTATTTGAAGAGGCTGAATCAGAGTAAGGCTGCTTAACAGACTGATTTTTTTTTCTTTTAGTATCTATATATATATATGCTATATGAAAACAGACTGGAAATTTGAACTGGCAGAGAAAGGCAGCTCTGCCAAACGCTGCAGTTGGAGCCCCTTTTAGTGCACAGTCCCACCCCATCCATCTGCATGCACGACACTTTCCAACAGTATTGAGAAGGTAAACGAGGCACTTCGTGGCAACCACAGGCATCGTTAACATATTGCACACATTTGCTAGGACTAAACATGGAACTTGCACACCAGCATCCTCTTTTTGGATTATTTTAAGGGTTTGTTTTTTTTAATTTGGAAAGCTGATTTTGATGCTGCATGTAAACTCCACTTCAGTTTACAACGTGTGCCCCGGGGAGGAATCTGGAGGCCAATTTGCACAGCTGCCCTGGAGCAGCTGTGGCAAAGATTTTCACTGGGGCTGCCCAAGCCCCGGGGATGCTTCAGGGCCTAACAGTGAAGCTCTTCCCACAGTGATGCCTTCAAGTAGTTTCAGACGTGTAAGCTCTTGCACATCCCAACAGGCTGAAGCGTACAAGTCCGGAAACTCAAGGAAAGATTACCTACAGAATGCAGCTCAAGCTAATTATGAATACTGTCATAAATAAAGTTTTAATAAGGACTCAAAAACCTTTCAGTCATAGCAATTCTTGTCAACTTCTATGGGGGTGGTAACTGAAATAATGTATAGGAGAGTATGTATAATATATATTTATATATATAATATATATATAATGCCATTTTTCCATTTCCAATGACTACACCATAAAATGTAAGCAAGGCTTCTCAAAGACGTCGAAACATTAAAAAAAAAAAAAATCGAAACCCTCATTCCAACCTTCACATTCCAAAGGAAAAATAACAGTGCAAAAGCCCATCCTCGCGTCCTGATTCCCGATCCGGCGCCACCGACTGGAACTGCACCATCCAGTCCTGATTATCCAAAGTGGGACACGCAGCAGTGCCAAGATCCCAATACTATCCAAGCAGGAACAGTTTGGTTTATTAAGCCAACACAACTTTCAACTGTTATCAACCAGACAGGGTGAAACATGATTGGAAGGGTAAGAGTTAAAATTCCTGTTCCCAAGGGAAAACCACCTCCTGCTCGTCACAATGAGCACTGAACCTTGATCCATTAAAGGCTAATTAAACCTGTAAGTCAGAACGTATTACCAGCTTTGTTACAAGTTAGAATTGTGAATCTGAGGAGCAGAGTTGACCAACAGAAACCAGATAAGAAAAATTTTAAAAAAAGCCCTTTACACCTTGGTTTACCAATCGTAATTAGTGGAAGTCCTGCCTTGTCTCAAATTCCAACCATTAATGCTGCTGAACAGGGCTCTGACAGATCCCATTCATAATTCTGGCTGAGAACACAGCTCATGAACTTCCATGTCAGCACCAAGAAGTTAATTAAGCAGGGGGATGTGTGTACTACATCCTAAAAAAACCCATCAATTTGGGGTCAGCTGTTCATGGGCCACTTCGAGGGGCCCCCTGTGGCAGTGACTTCACATCTGGATGCACCAGCAGCTGGACTCCTGAGCCACCTCAGGCTGGGCACGACAACTGTCCAGCAGAAGCCAGCCTCGAGCCCGACCCTTGGCTGCGGCCCCAGGAACAAATAACAAATAACAAATAACCCAGCACTGCCCCTTGGTTCAGCAAACCAATCTGCTGGCTGGTTTGTGGGGTTGTTTTCTATAGCAATGCATGTGGGACAAGTTCTGCTTTCTAATCGTCATTTACAGCGTTGAGAGTTGACTGCAACACTGTTTCCTCTCTCTGGTGTGTAATGTCCGTTTTTTAAACATTGCAGGTAATGAGTATTCAAGTAAGATTCCCTAACAGTTAATGACATTAAAAAAAAAAAAAAGTGTGCAAAACTGCAAAACTCATTGTAATAGAATGTGTAAGGTCAAAGGGGTGGAACGGCTGACAGAGGTTTGATTGAATAAATGCATCAGAAATCTTCAAAACAAACACTAACCTGGAGAATCTCCAATGACATTTCCTGTGCACCATTACAAAATCTTTTTATATTCATGAGAGGGGGGGAAAAAAAAAAAAAGCTTGCAAGGCAGCACACAAAGTATTCACAGCAGGAATATGATTGAAAAACTACTAATATAAATGTAAGATGTTGACCAATGTTTTTGCACTAAGAGCATCTGACTTTTAGCACTGGCCTTGATTACACAGGAGATGGAGCAGCCATTACAATTCAGAAAAAAACCCAGTAAATCATTGTCAAATTTTGGAACCATTTGTTTCAAGCTCTTACTTTAGTTGATAGCCTCCACATTTGTATGGTTAAGTCATTGTTGCTGTGTTTCCTTTTGCTTTTTGTTTTGTTTCTCGTGACCCCAATTGTCTCCCTTCATTTCACGGGTCTCGTGGGTGTCGTGAAGGTTCATTCCTGTACCCCTAGACAGAATCACTCCCTCTAGCTGCCTTTTCTAGCACCATTACACTTAAAAAAAATGAAAAATGCACAAACAACAAGCAGTGACAGCGGCGACTCCTCACCCATTGTCCCGGATGAATTAGGGCAGCATGCTGAGGAAAGGTGCATGGAACAGCCGGATATGGTACACAGGCCACGCTCCTTTCCGAGCATCACCTTCCAGCCCCATCCAAAAAACATGCATTAGAATGTAGGAAAAACCTTCCAGAAACATCTCTTAGCCAACTGCAGACTTTTCTGTTGCCACACAAGTGCAAAAAAAGGGGCAGGATGTGAACCTGTAAATATTTTTTTTCGGTTTTTGAAACTTCGTTTGGTGACAGAACACAAAAGGAAAAATTCCTACGCATACACATTAGGTCTGTCTCCACTTTTATAAAACTGGAATAAAATGGGAAAGTGCCATGTTTATAGTTCCTAATTGAAGTTTTAATGTCCTTTGACACAAAAAGGTATATACATATAAGAGCTACGTAACCTTTCTTTTTCCCCCCCAACTGGACAAGTGTCAAACCCTGTAGATTTATAGGGCAAAACAAGATTGGTCAGGAAAGAATTGTTCCTATAATTGGTAATCTGACACTATGTCCTTTTGCCATTTAGAAAGGTCCTTTTTTTTTTCAGTTTATTCAAGTTTGTCTCTCTTCATGGTTGGTTTTTTTTTTTGTATGGTTTTTTTTTTATCTCTGATAAAAAAAATATTCAGACTTTTGTAATCTGCGTATGCTGATCTTCATCAAAAGGTTCATTCTCTGGATCAGAGTCAGTGGTGTCAGAGTATCTATAATGATCAGGTTCATTGTCACTAACATCTGGTGTTACAGAAGTTGAACTGCTAGCCTCTGGGTTTGATGGCTCTTCTACTGTTTTTGTGAAAAATAGCTTCACCTGGGGAAGGAAAAAACAACATTTAAAAAGGGAACCTGGACTTCAGCTGAGCACAGGCAACAAAGCAATTTTTAACAGCACAGCTCCTTCACCACCCTGAGTCACAGCAGCGCTCCTCTCCCCAGAGAGGTCTGCCAGCCTCTCAATACACCCCTGGCCAAACAAAGCCCTGCAAAGCTGCAGGCTTTGCTGCCCAGCTGTGCCTGCCTGAGCGCTCAGGTGCTCCTGTGCTGCAGCAGCAGGACAGCCCAGCGGGACAGCCCAGCGGGACAGGCCATGCCATGCCACCACCCTCACGCCTTCCACACCTCCCAGAGCACCACGAGATTACAGCCAGAGTGCACAGGACTGAACAGGACACCCTCTAATCGGTGACTCGTGTGTGGGAAGTCTGATCCAAGCAATATTTCCAAGCAGCTACGACCACTACCTTCAAAAGAGCACCGGCTCATCTTTTACGAGCAAGTTAGAAAATGATGAAATTCTTACAAATGCCCTTTTTGTGTTTAAAACGCTGCTGGCCATTGGCTCATATTCCTCAAAGCTGAACTGCCAGGGTGAGGTATTCCCAGAATCCCAGGAGAGCTGGGGTTGAAGGGACCTCTGGAGATGATCCAGTCCAACTCCTACCCAGGCAAGGTCACCCTGAGCAGGTGACACAAGAACGCTTCCAGGTGGGCTTGGGATGTCTCCAGGGAAGGAGACTCCACACCCTCCTCATGCAGCTGTTCCAGGGCTCTGCCACCCTTGTGGAAAGAAGTTCTTCCTCATGGTGGGGTGGAACTTGTGTTTTAGTTTATGGTTTTTGCTCCCCATCCTGTCACTGGCACCCTCCTCTGACATCCTCTGAAGATGTCTGTGTGGATCGATGGGATCCCCTCCCAGCCTTCCCTTCTCTGGCCTGACCAGGCCCAGCTCCCACAGCCTCTCCTCATCAGGGAGATGCTCCAGACCCCAAATCACCCTTGTGGCCCCCTCTGCTTCCTGTGAAACAGGCACTGCTGCAAATCAGCCCAGGAGTTCAGTGTGTCCAGCCCAGAGCTGCGGCAATGCCGCTGCAACAGGGAAGATGCCACCTGGTCACCCGCTCTCCTACACTGGAGATACGGCTTTGATAAACACCTGGAACAACCCGAGCACTTCAACCCCAGCCTCTCAACATCCATCAGCTCCCCAAAATGCAGACAAAGGTTCAAAGCTCAAAGCTTTGCTAAGTGATGGCAGTACCAACACACCAACTCAGCTTCTACACAGCAGTTTCACGTGGTCCCTCCAAAGGCAAGACAAACAAATCATGCAGTGTTTCAGCTTTGTTCACACATAAAAGATACTGACCTTGAAGTTTGGAGAGAAATATCTGTTGGCTTTGTCTTTATTTGCTTTGTCTAGATCGTTTTTTGTTAATGTAAGGATTAAATATTCCTTATCATTATCTGAGCGCTCGGTACTGAAAATACCATCAAGTTCCTGATCTGCAACTAGACTTCCATTTTCTACTTTGTCTGAATTTTCATCGAGTCCTATGAAGAATGTATTTACCCAGAAGTGAAACATTTTGTCCTGGGGGAGGAAGAACACAGAAAACAAGCTTGCTTTAGTATTCACTAATAGCATGTTAATTAGACTGCTATCAGAATCTGGTCAAAAACAAATCTGTAATATCAGGCAAAACTTGTTTGGACAACAGTACATCATTTGTTACATTGCATGCAAAGACATTTTCACCACATCTCCTGGACAGCACACAAAAATCTGCATTCGTCAACCTCAGTTTTAACCAGTTAAGCTTTTAGAAGTCACTCATCGAGAGCTGGCCTTAAAACTATCATACCTGCAATAAAAGCACATGATAATAAATTCAATAAACTAAAACTTGCAATCACAAGGCATAAACAGATTTTTTTTTTGCTCACACCTTGCCAAGCAATCCCTAAACCCAAGAGAGACAACGTTTGTGATGCGAACCAGTTGAGGTGAGTAATATTGAATCTCCCCTGTAACAGAAAGCTTTGCTTGCTTTTATGCCGAAATAGCTACAACTGAGCAAAACCACAAATGCAGGACTCTAGCAATGGATTCATTGCTGCTGTGCTGAGATGCCTCCTCCCAGCGAGCCCCTTGCTGAGCAGTGAGGGAAGGCAAGGCAGCCCAGTGCCTGTGCCCTGCCGCTCGGCAGGAAGCTCTCGGGGAGCCGCCGAGGCACCGACGCCTCACGGATACTGGGCTGAGGCACAGCCTGCCAGGCGAGCACCAGCGGTTTGATCCTCCACTCTGCCACAGCTCCGGCTGCACCACGAGGCAGGACCTCCCTGCATCAGAGATCCTGAGGGCTCTGGAGAAGCAGCTCTCTGCCAGCCAAGAGCTGATGTTTCTCAGGTCAGCTCTCCTTGGCAGGCTGGCCCTGACCCGCACACCAAGCACCTCTCCATCTGCCACTGAGCTACAGCTACCTGCTCTTGGCAGATGAAATCTTCTGTTTGCCTCTGATTCGGCTTTTCAGGCCAAAGATCCAAGATGCAAATGGCCAGTTCTTCCCACAGTGGTCAGTATTCCTGCATTCCTGCTGAAGCTGCAGGGAAAGTAACCCGTTCCAGAAGCTAACATTCCTTGCTATTACACAGGACCAGAACACAAACTCACTCCTTCTGAGCTAACTTACATATTTTGGTTTACCAGGGAGATCTAATTCCAGTTTCTTACTGGAAAATCCATGTCCTGCCCTATCTTCCTATTCATCTCTGCTGGTAAGGAAGCAGGGGGGAAATCAGAGGTGGAACAGAAGCGGTTCCAGTGTGTGTGACACGAGCAGGCCTCCTGCTGAAGGCACTTTGGCACCAGCAAAATACCACAGCATTTTCCTGAGCCAGTGAGAAGGGGGCAGGGAAGGGCTGGACTACTGCTTAACTCACACTCCTCACAAACTTTTTCAAACAATAGGCTGGGAACCCACACGTGTCCCTCTCTGCCAAAGGTCAGACTGATTTTCAGTATAGGCAAAGCCCACAAAACAACTTCTAGCTTGTCTGCATTTCTGTAAGCACCTGAGAGACCCCCAACGTGTAAGGAATGGCAACAACCAAGACAGAAGTTAAAAATCCAGCCAGGAGCACTTCTGGCAGTGGAGTTCTCCACTCCACCACGTGCCTCTCTCCAGCACTTTGGCAATCAAGTTCACCTAGCAAACGAACATGCTGCAATCAGAGTTGTTTGGGGAGTCCAACAGATGTGTCCCACTGCCCCTGAGCCCCTTTTCAAGCCATCCCATCTCTGAAGAAGCTTTGTTGGAGCCCATCCATGGCAGGCAGCAGTTGGCAGGCTCTTGCCAGGCCCTGCTTATACACCTCACACCCTCCTCCTTCCCCAGGAACAGCCTTAGAAATGCCCTGCCTGGGTCTGGAAGTCAGGGATGAATATCCTGGGTTCACTCTGCTGATGTCTCTCTCCCAAGGGAAGAGGCAGCAGACAAAAGCCCTGTGAAGGCATCCTCAGGATACCCCAATCCAGGCTCCTCCTCACCCACAGCGAGTCCCTCAGAAGAGAATCCAAGGAGGTGAGATGTTTACTCCTGCTCAAACCAAAGGACCTGCTCAGGTCAAAACAGAGACGAGCATCAGCTTTCCTGCTGATAAGCTCTCTGGTGCTGGTCCCCAGTGCCACCCGTGTCACCCCCAGGGAGGGGAGGACACGCCGCAGCAGGGCATGGAGGGAGGGGTGCAGGGATGGCTCCTGTCACCAGTGGGGACAGCAGAGCCAAAGCAAAGGTGGCCACTGGATGGGAATCCACGCCAGCAGAAGCAGAAGGCACGGTTTTGCTGTGCCTCACCTTCAGCTCCAGGAGGTGGAGAACCAGGAAGGATTTAGTTGGCACTTTAGGGCCTGGGGGAGACTCAGCTTCAGTGAGAGGGGCTGATACACAACAAACCCCTCACTAGACAGCTTTTAATCTGTGTTCCTTGGGATAAATTTGCAGAGGTCTTCAGGGACTCAAACTAAACAATACAACTCAGCTGAGCTGGTCATTTCTCCTTTTATCTCCCTCCAGCATCTTAAAGTAAGTTATTTTTCTTTCCTTCCCACTACACAACTTAATTAGCCTAATAAACTGAGTTCATGGGTCTTGGAACATGGCATGGCCACTCAAACTGAGGGAACACTTGGTCTTGGAATTAGCTCTTAAGGCTGATAACTGTGTCACTGTTTTCACTGAAGAGCAAATCCATTATTCAAAGTGAGGATTCAGCTAAAGCGTCAGGATCCAAGATATTTCATAGGAGACAAGGAAGAAAGATGATGTAATATGGGCCAAAGATAGGAATTTTAAAAATCAAGGCATGAACTGAACTCGGGCTTTATATAGCAAATCAAAATACCAGACCAAGTGCTCACATAACACAAGTTAATGAACAGACTTCTGAAAAAAAAAAAAGTATTAGAGACTGTTTTTCAATGTGTTTTGCTTCACTTCCAGTTACATCACAGACATCTGTATTAAAAAAAAATAAACCACAGATGTACTTCTTCCCATAACCAAATCTGTGCCATAAATCTCCAGTGCAGTATCAGATGAGACTCAGGCTGATTTAATCCCACAAGTCTGACAAACACTGCTTGTCCCTACCTCGCGCAGTTTCTCAGACTGACAGAAAAACATTCTCCGCTCTAGAGCTGGTCTCTAACTGCAGACTGAGATCCAAACCCAGGATTTCAGCCATCAGTCAGGAGTTCCCGTGTCCTCCGGAGAGCCTGACTTTTGCAGAGAGATCCACAGGCACTCCCAGGCCCTGCGCCGCGCCCGCTGAGGGCTCTGCAGATGCTCTCCAAGAGTGGAGATCGTGGTTCAGCCTGTTCCCTGGGCCTGCCTGGTGGAACTTCCTGTACCGTTTTCAGATCAACACTGACTCTTCTGACATTTTCAGAGCTCATTCCTCAGTGTTTGCTGAGCAGCAACTGCCCAAAGCCTTGTTGAACTCTGCAGAACTTATCTCGAGACTCGAGAGATGAGATGCAACTGCTCAAACAATGCTGTCAGCCCTCCTACGCTGGAGTCTGGGGATAAAACACCACTGACTCTCACAAATCAAACCCACATCAACATTTCCCTCTCATCTGTACTGGGAAGACTCCCAAAAAAAGGTCTCCTTCACCCCCAGGCTCTGGAGGCAGGAGGATGAGGAGATCTCTGTATTATTTTTAAGCAGACTCTCATTGAACCGAACGATCTAAGGATACTCTGAAATACTTTCAGATTATCAGGTCAACATCAATAACTGGAAGAAAAAGGCTTTGCCGAGATCCATGGAAGCAAAACTAGAGTGACTACAGCAGCAGTCTGAGATGGAAGAACAGTCAAGCTACAAAAAAAAGCCATGCTCAAAATAAAAATTCCCCCAATTACTAACTTCTACCCATCAGAAATTCATACACAGTCACTGCACTTGAGCCTCAAGACATTTTGCTCTCATGTGGGCATGCATTTTGTTCTTGAAAGGAAGTAGCTACAGCTCACTGAAGAAATAGTCTGAGAATAAAGTAAACAACTTGATTAGACAAGAAAAGACCAAGAGCTGTGGACTTCCTAACTGATGCCAGGTGGCAGAAACTATGGAAAGAGTGAAACTTTTCCAAGGCAGTCAGCCCTGTACCAATACCCCAGTGGCACCAGTGATCCTGTGGCTGAGGTCAGCTCCCAAAAGCCACTGAATTTGCTTAAATTAACTTTTGCCATTAAAAGAAAGGACATGTGGCTGCTTTAAATCTCACACTGACTCTGCAACATTAGGTGTTTGAAGTCATTTGGTCATTCAGGTTTGGTCTGGTTTATGCATAATAATTTTATCCTAAATGTGCCTGAGCAAAATTGAGGAGGGCCTTCTGTACAGAGAGCTCTGCAGATAATGCTGCTCTTCAAAGGACTGGGAAATTTGGAAGCAAGTACAGGTGAGGGAATCTGGGGCACTTCAGCTGAGAGCAGTGTTACCAAACACCAAACACCAAACCAGAGCCAGGGCAAAGAAGTTTTCTTCATCTCAGAGATGAGACACAGCCAATCTCCAGCCTGAGGCTCAGAATGGATCAGGAATTCCACTTTTAATTGATCCTATTAGGTTTTTTTGTTATGTTAAAGGTAAAAATGCAGATTGGTCAATACGTGATGTCTTTAAGACTTGTTTAGCGACCTATAATCTGCTAACAGAAAACCTGGGAAGAACAAGAACCAGTGATAGGCAACAGACTTCTAATTCCACTTTTCATAAAGCTGGTGAATAAACCAGGACCTCTGAATGATAAGATGCTGTTACTCCTAATTATGCTGTTTCCTCATGAATTAGGAGACCATTGCATAAAGGGATCTTTAAAATCCAAGTCTCCCCAGTGGAAGGCCTTCACTTTTGGGGTTTTGAGTAAAAGCTGTGTAGTCAGTTGATGCAGAAAAGGAACAGGCACAGATGTGAAACACTTGGGCAGACAAATGTGTTCAGTTTGAGTCAAGATAGGCTTTTCTGTCACCAATATTCCCCTCTGCCCTGTTCTCACCTTATTCACTTTATGCAACAACCTGCCCAAGGACCATGTGGAAGGATCGGCTCCAGTGTTTGCAGCAGAGCTAAGACAGGTGATCTTACCAGAACTGTGGAACATCTCACACCTATTTTCCTCTCTCCTCCATTCATACTGAAAGCTGAGGCAGTAAGACACTCGATTCAACAGATATTTCAGAAAGATTATCAAGGCTTTTTTTTTACTGGCTGATGAAGGGGCAGTTTCCATCTCAGAAAAGTTTGCAGGGGTGAAAAGAACCACCTTCACCATTTCTTTGGCTCTACCAGGCCAAAACCACTGAGAAACTGAGCACCTCTGCACTATCTGTAATCCACAGAACCCAAACAGTTTGGGTATTTGATAAGAATAGACAAAGAGGGGGGAAAAAAGCTATCACGCAGCTACTCAGAAACGACAAAGATTCTTAAGAAACGAAACCACAATCTGACACTCTGAACTGAAACTCCAGCACAGTAACCCTCCTGCTGTGGTTCTGCACTTCTACGCACTCCTGAAGACCCAATTCATACTGCAGAAACTGTGTGTGCTCATGAGGGGCTCTCACTGACGCTGTCTCTGCACCTCAGTGCTCTCTCCAGAGGTACAGCAAATACAGGGGTTTGTTCCTGAGGCTGCAGAGCCAAGGTTCAGCAGCTGACCTGCACACTGGTATTCCAGGGATGGGCAGGGCAGCACAGCACTTCCCATCAGGTCTGTCTGCAATCCCCGTGGTACTGGAGATGGCAAACAAACTACAAACTCACAGGCCAGACAGGAGAGACAGCAGACGAAGCAGGACCTTGTCGCACATGCTGGGGTTTTCCATCATCTCCTCCCTGCATCCCTCATGTTTAGCCCACAGTACTCATCTGGGTGCTCCTCTAAAAGACTCTTCTCAAAACTGACTGCTGTGTTGCTGCTTTAAATGTCAATAATCTGGGCTTTAAAGTAGAATTTCTACTTTTAAAATGCTTTGTTTTACTGCCTCTGTACTGCACATAACTGCACTGACCAACTAAAACATGTCATTAAACAGGCAGAGAAGGAAAACAGTGCCACTGAAGAGCTGTCCAGAAACTTTTGCAGACACCAGCACACAAGTTGAAGTGGTTCACACCTGAGCAGGCCCACACAGCAGTGTGCATGTGTGCTCACACACAGCTGGCACTACAACCGTGTGCACAGCTCTGAGGGGCGTCACCTCATCGCCTCTGCCTCCTGATCCACCCTAGCATTGCTTATTTTTATTACTTCACTCACGGAATGCTGCTAAGTTCTCTAACCTCCATTCAACAGGGAGTTGCTACTGATGAGGAGTTTGAAGTAGCAAATACCAAGGTAGCCTTTAATCAGCACAGTCTCATCATCACCTTTCACTCTGGTAGATCCAAAGAGGCTCCACAAGCACTGGAACTAAAGAAACTCAGGGATTTTGCTTTAAGAACAGGCTGACTTTGGTTTCAAAGTAAGTCCTACATTAATTTTTTTTTTCCACAACTGACACCCTGATCAAATCCTCAGCTCTGAGTGAATTCTCTAAACCTCTCCTGTCAAGGCACTGCAGCTGGGAACAGAGAGGTGGTGGAAGAGATTGCAGAGATACTTTTACAAAGTGCGTGGGAACTCAATTATCTCAGAAATTCAGCTAAATTTGACAGATGGGTACAAATCAGCCAACAGCACAGACAGGATCTTCTGTGCCTGCTCAAACCTCAGGAAAATTTAGTGAAGAAAACAGCTGGAGTTAACTTGCTCAGTATGCAAGTCTATTTTTAGAAGGCGAATGTTTCTTCCTCAATTAGATTACTCACTACTACCCAAACGACTGCAATACAGATCCAGGATCATTTTTATCCAACCTTTGTACTTAATCTCACCGACTCCCAAACCATCCAGCTTTCATTTTGTGGTCAACTGGCTCCTTGGGAAAACCAGACATCAAAGAATTAAAAATGCCGTGATTACACATCCCTGAAGAATAACCAACATCCCAACCCCGCATCAGGGGCTGGCGTGACAACATTTTCCAGAAAAAGCAAGGAAACCAACCTTTTTCAACATCTTGTTCTGTTTGTGGAAAAACTCCACTTTGATATCACCGCATACAGGCAAAGGTTGAGGGAATTCAAAGTACATGTACTTGTCTTCGCGTCTTGAGGGTCCTGAAGGGGAGGTGAATATCTTTACCTTTAGCTGGTACACCACAAACTGAGGATCTGTGTGACAAAACAGAGTGTCACTTTGTGAGACAAGCCTCGAAAGCGTCAAAAAGCACAATACTGGTAGCAGAAACAAAATTGTGAGCTACGATATTTTCAAAGTTAAATAAATTTCTATTAAAGGTTTAACACCACAGGAGACCAAACTTTGCCAGATGCTACTGGAAACAACCTCAAAGATTCTGTCCTTCATGGCCACCAGGGAGTTCCTAAAACATTATTTCTTTTTAATATAATGACTATAAAATGTGACAACTACTTGACTGTTCCTTGCATTTTGCCTCTCCTCTCTATTACACAGACCTCACTGACGGGTTTTATTCTCTCTCACCTCTTCTTCCAGTTGTAGAGTGGCTGGTCATGCCAGCACAAGCTGACTTCTATTCTTTGCTAACAAGCAAAAACAAGATAAAAACAGAACATTAACACACAAAACCAACCAGCACCAACAGAGCCTGAGCTGCTCCTGTAAATCACCATCACCAGAGAAGTGCCAGCCATGGCATAACTTCCCCAATTAAATCTGCAGGGGTAACACTGAAATTATGAGGGGGTTTTGGTCCACTTTAAGCAGAGTTACTTTGCAAATGGCCAGACACCCCTGCAGAGCTGTGGGAGTCCCTACTGAACACACCCACACTGTCCTGCTCAAGGGCCCAGCTATGAAACTGCAACTTGCAGGCTCACAGAATCCCCAGAATGGTTTGGGTGGGAAGGGACCCCAAAGCCCATCCAGTACCACCACCCCTGCCATGGCAGGGACACCTCCCACTGCCCCAGGCTGCTCCCAGCCCCAGTGTCCAGCCTGGCCTTGGGCACTGCCAGGGATCCAGGGGCAGCCACAGCTGCTCTGGGCACCCTGTGCCAGGGCCTGCCCACCCTCACAGGGAACAATTGTTTTTGTGTATCTCACCTAAATTTCCCCTCTGGCAGTGGGAAGCCATTCCCTGTGTCCTGGCACTCCAGTCCCTGCTGCAGGGTCCCTCTCCAGCTTCCCTGGAGCCCCCGCAGACACTGGAAGGTGCTGTGAGGTCTCCACACAACTTTCTCTTTCTGCCCTTATCTCCTTCCAGTCCTCAGAGCTGTGAAACCCTGTCATCCCTTCATTCTGCCCTAGAGGCAAGCCTCTGCTCTGTCAGGGGCTTTAAAGCAGCAGAATGAGACCAAGGAAGGTGGGTTTAAAGCTGTTGTGTTGGTAAAATGACTCCCACCACAGCAGACAACACGACTAAAGAAACAACACAGACCACTGCTTTCACAGTCTAAAAAACCACTGAGAACTCCACTGAAAATTAAAATATGCACTTCCTGAGCTTGATAGCTAATTTATCCTCTCAGGTGCTTGGCCAGTCTGTTGCCCACCCCAAGAGCCTCCTGTGCAGGCAGCACCCCCGCAGCCGGGCAGGGACACACCAGTGTCTGGAGCGGCTCAGACTCACGGGACAGCACATGTTTCTGGCACCACTCACTACGTGGGAGCTGCAGCAATCTGTAACCTCCACACCTCTTCCCGAAGGCACAAGGGTTTTGGCAGAGGCTCCTCCCTCCCTCCTCCTGTACAGACAGCCTGACAGGCTGCTTGATTTGTTTCTGGTGTGTGTTACATGTTCAGGTACTGTCTCACAACAATATTAACAGGGCAATTTTAATCAAAGCCACGGGAGGCACTGGAATTAATTACACATTGCTGTAATCCCCATAGCAAAACCATCAGATTTTTTCCACCGACCAAAAATGAGCACGCAACACAAGGCAGTCACTGCCCTGTAACACAGCCCACAGGACAGAGCAGGATTTGGTTTTGTATTTCAAAGCTTCATGAAATCTGCTGTTCCTCACTAACGCAGTGTATCAGCACAGATTAATCATTCACAGGTGTATCAATGCTTTCGAAACCTCCGCATAAAGAAAAGTTTATTCTACAGCTAATTAGGTATTTACCCAGTTGAACTAATTTATTTTTTTTGAACATCATGGGAAGAATGATGTTGCTGCGCTGGAAGCCAACATGCCATTAGGCAAATGTTTTTCAGCAAATCATGTTTTCCCAAGAGTTGCTGTGTTAAAAATAAAAATGAGGCTTTTTACAAAAATAAGGAGAAAATATACAAATATACATGGGGAGAGTGGTGGAGTCCCCATCCTTGGAGGAGCCCAAGGAACGAGTGGATGTGGCACTCAGTGCTCTGGGCTGGGTCACAAGGTGGGGACTGGGCACAGGCTGGACTCAGTCCTGGAGGTCCTTCCCAGCTCCAATGATTCTACATACAGAATCACTTATCTTCAAACCATTAAAACACTTGCCCATTTAAAGCTGTAGTGAAACAATCATGAGTGCTTCACAGACTACACCTGGGAGGGTCCCAGTGGACAGAGCCCACTAACCCAGCGGAATTCGGATTGTGAGGGGTTTCCATGTGACCTTCTCTAGGATGGGCAGCTCTTGGTGCCACCACCACACCCCAAACGCCACCGGGTTCCCTAGCAGAGGTGAGGGGTGCTGGTACTTACTGCAAGTTCCGCTGCTGAACATGGGAATTGTTTCAAACATCATCTTGTGGAACAGCAGTGCCACTGGTCTGTAATCCAGGTGGTTCTTTAACAGGTAGCTATAGTAGTACACGTAGCGTCTCTGACTGGGAATTGTCACTCCCTAAACAGAGGGAAAACAAGTGTCAAAACCTTCCATCAGCATCCCTGACAGAGCTCCTGCCCTCACCTCCAGCTGAAGGCAAATCAACCCCAAAAGACAGGTCATTCACTGCTGGCCAGCCCCAGCACACAGCAAGCAGGGCACTGGTTTGCCAGGTACTTCAGTACATCCAGGGATGGAGCAGCTCTCCCATCAGGAAAAGCTGAGGAAACTGGGACTGTCCAGCCTGGAGAAGAGAAGCTTTGGGGTGACCCAACTGTGGCCTTCCAGCACGTGAAGGGGCTGACAAGAAAGATGGAGAGGGAAGCTGGAGTGACAAGGACAAGGGAGAATGGCTTCACAGTGACAGAGGGCAGGGCTGGATGGGATCTTGGGCAGGAATTGTTCCCTGGGAGGGTGGGCAGGCCCTGGCACAGGGTGCCCAGAGCAGCTGTGGCTGCCCCTGGATCCCTGGCAGTGCCCAAGGCCAGGCTGGACACTGGGGCTGGGAGCAACCTGGGGCAGTGGGAGGTGTCCCTGCCATGGCAGGGGGTTGGAATTACCCTGTAAGGTCCCTTCCAACACAAGCCCTTCTGTGATTCTGTGCTCTCCAAACATCCATCTCCAGCAATGAAGCAAAGAATGCAGATTTTTCCCATTTCTTAAAAACAAACACCACAGACACCCTGAGGGTCATGTCAAAAATAGTCTCATGCTGCTGCTTTTTTGAGGATGAAGAGCACCAAATGTTAAACAGGAGGTGCCTTGAACATACTCTAAATTTTAAGCACCACTACATTTAGGAATTCTAAAATCTACCACTACAGGAATTACATTTTGACAGCACTTTAAGTCAGAACATTCTAAATATTTGCTCCTATCACTGTACTCAAGACTGATGCTGCCTTCTCTTACAAAACATCCTGGAGTATTTTCCCAAAAATGTGGAAAGTTTCATTAAAATAGGCCCAACAGCCCAAAGTGTTCAAAGAAAGACTTCAGTTGAGTTTACAACTCTGAGGTAAACATTTGCTTTCAGAGCATAAAACCTAAGAATGTTTTTATTACTGATATTAAATCAGCTTAAAGCTTCAAATAAGGGAACAGTTTTAAAGCTCTTTGAGCCAATATTTTCAAGTAAATTTGATAAAGATGAAAAATTGTTTCATTTCCCAGAAAATGCATTACATGGTCTAGAACAACCTGTTACTGCAGGCTTGCAACAGCATCAGTAAGGAATCTTTCTGATTAAAACTGAATGTAGAATTGGAATAAAGTGGAGATAAACAAAAAGTTTTCATACACGAGTCTGTGAGCATTTGTTCACAAAACCTACACCTCATATTTCTATAAACTTTTAGTTTCACCTGTTTCACCTCACAACAGCCATGAGCTGAGTGGCCAGAGTGCTTTTAATTTAGCAAATCTCTATTCTGCACACATGAAAATAGTCACTTCCTGCCATTATTAAACAAAATGTTGATAATTATGTCTCCTTATCACTTGAGCCGCTTCTAAATTACACAAAAGCCCTTTCCCTGCAGCACTTGCACAATGACCTTCCCCAGCAGCCGTGTACCCTGCCGTGGTTTTGGCTCAGATGTCCCCAGTGCTTATCACACCCACTTCTTAAGGGAGCTTTCAAGTTTGCTTTCCCGGGATCTGAGCTCCAGGACGGAGCAAATCCCAGCCTCAGAGCAAGCCAGCAGGGCTTGCCAGTGCTGCCAGGCAGGAGGAAAGCACGGAGGTGAGGAGAAGACATCCTTCCCTGCCCACAGCTTCCTCGTGCCATGATGGATGAGTCCTGTGGAAAACACCAGGACACCTGGCCAGGACAACCAAGGGGACACTTTCACCCTGATAGTCAATCCCACAGCAAATCAGCTCTTGTCCAACAGGGCAGTTTTATCCCTCCAGCCAGAGATTTACTCCCTGAAGACACAGCCCTTATATCCTGAGACCCTAAAAACAGTCCCACTGAAGCAGAACTCAAGAGTTCTCCATTTCCAAAGGTCTGAATTCCAAGCAGAACATCTTCATAACAAACTAATAATATTCCAAGGGGTGCAATCAACCACCACTCACTTTTACTCCAGAAGAATAAAGACAGGGAAGTAGCTCAAGCTTGTATTTCCTGTCCATCACCACCACCATTTTTAAATGCATGTGAGATAAGCTCCTCTGGTCCCTATGCCAGCACTTCCCAGGGCATCACAAACATTGCCAGGTGCTGCTCCTGGGTCTCCTCTCAACGCAGCACAGGCAGGACTAGGAAGAACAAATATTTTGGAAGCAATATTCCCACATTCCCTCTTGTAGGAACACGCCCTACTGCGAGAGTGAAGCTGCAGCCTCAGAGCAGGCCCAGGCCATCAGGTTTAGCAGAGGTTGGCACCTGAGCGTGTCCCACGGACAGCACAACTGTGATGAACTCTGACATCAGACACAGGATCTCTGCCCTGCTCAGAGGGTCATTCTGAGGCTTCCTCACAGGACAGAATTGCTTTTCACTTCCTGTTCAGTTATACAACACCACACAAACACAGGACAGTCTGGGTGGGAAGGGACCCCAAAGCCCACCCAGTGCCACCCCTGCCATGGCAGGGACACCTCCCACTGTCCCAGTCCCAGTGTCCAGCCTGGCCTTGGGCACTGCCAGGGGTCCAGGGGCAGCCCCAGCTGCTCTGGGCACCCTGTGCCAGGGCCTGCCCACCCTCCCAGGGAACAATTCCCGCCCAATATCCCATCTAACTCTACTCTGTCAGCACGAAACCATCCCCACCCCGTCCTGTCCCTCCAGCCCTTGGAAAGAGTCTCTCTCCATGTTTCCTGTAGCTCCTCCAGGCACTGGAAGGCCACAACTGGGTCACCCCAGCGCTTCTCTTCTTCAGGCTGAACAACCCCAATTCTCTCAGCCTTTTCCCATAGAACTCTTAGGTGCCGTCCTTGAAAATAAAACAGCATGGTGCTCAAAGAATGCTCCTGAGGAGATCATCTCCAGCACTTGAACAGCTGAGCCCTATCCCCTGAGCCTCCTTCCAAGCCTAATCCTCACCACAAAACCTTCCAAGGCAGAAACAGGAATAAATAAAGACCTTCTCCAGCTGTAGAAGGTAGGCTGCCAGTCTTTGTCACCACAGTAGTGTGCCAGTATCCATCATAAGGAAAAAAGCAGGATAAGCTAATCACTTCAAACACTGGAAGCAGCAGCTTCTTTAGAGGACACTTTTGGGGGTTACTTCTGGACAATTACAGTTCTTTATCCCAGTTCAGAAAAGTCTGTCTCCTTTGGTTCAAAAGGAAAATAAAAATCACTCCTGTTCTACAGCGGTGGAGACCGACAGACACCATCACGCAGCCAATACTTTCCAACCTTCATCACTGCCTTCTTCTGACAAAGTTCCCCCACTACAATGAGCTTCAGAAGCTAAAAGAGGCAGCTGTAGAAGAAATAAAAAACCCCGGGAGAGGGTTTGGTCAGAGGCAGCCTGGGCTCCGCAGTGTCTCGGTGCCCAGCACAAGAACAGCCCCTGCAGCCGCTCTGAGCCTCTCGCTTGATGGTGCAAAGGCCTCCCCGGAGCTGCTCCTCCCGGCAGGCACTCGGGAAGAGCTGGCTCCAGAAGTACTCAGGGCTGTGCTCTTGACCAATTAGTCATACTTCCTCTTGCAATTAGACTCACGCTTCCTGCCAGCGCAGCCCGGGCCCTCGGAGCAGCACTGTGCCACGAGCACTGTGGCAGCAGGGATTGTAGCCGGACTGCTCCCAGCACTGCGCGCAAACCGGGCACCTCCTGCTTGCTTTAAACCAAGGAAACTTGGTACCTGTCAAAGCCAGTTTTCCTTTATCATACCTGTGCTGGCCCAAAAAGAAAGGAAAAAAGGCATTTGCTTGTCCCTTTGTGCAAACAGCTCTTCTGATGCCTCATTGACTTCGAATTGAGGAAGTCAGTTATACAAAGGTGTGGTGAAATATCAAATCAGAGAGCAGCACTTGACATATAACGCTGAAATATGGGCCACAAGGGAAGAAAAGGCTCCAGAAGCCTGCACTGGAATACCTGTTTATAAACACTACTGAAGGATTATGTGAACCACATGCTGCCCACTGGCCACATCAAGATAACCATGCTCAAGTAGAGCTGGGAAGGGGAAAAGAGGCAACTCTTGCAGTAGAGACATGGAAACCAAAACAAGCTGCTGGTTACAGACAGTATTTACAGAGGAGTAAACAAGGCTCTCACTGCTCCTGTTCACTGAGTTCTCCCTCCCCTCCCAGAAGCCCAAGGTACCCCTGGGGTACTGATAAGCACCCAACTGACCTTACCCCCACCTTGCAGAAATACAACCTTCTTTTCACAGAAGGGAAACTGAGGCACAACACGCCACTGTGTATTTGTTCAGTTCTGTAGTTTTCATGATGCTTTATCCAGCTCTGGAGATAATCCTTATCAGCAGGAGTCATCTACTCTGTTTATTCAGCACACTGCTCATTCCTGGTCTCTCTCATGCACTTTTACCAAAGCCACAAAGTTCTGATGGGAAACCTTGACCTTGTCTCCACTCCAGTATTACACCACAACAATCTCAGCAGAACATGGAATGACAGCTCCACCTTGCCAGGAGAGCAAACTTGGGAGTTACTTGCTCCTTCCAATGAATTAACAGCCAAATTCTAAAATTCCTTATGTGACACTTCTGCTCTCGAGAGCCTTCAGACATGAAGCTCTTCTTATTAGAGACCAACACACTGTGAAATTAATACTTTGTGCAAATACTCCAGGAACAGAGAGAGCTCTGTGCTTGAGGAGGTTGAAACTGGCTTGCAGGGATGACCCCTTGGGAGTCAACCAACACACTCAGGGAAACGATGGGAGGTGAGCAGGGCAACTTGCTAAAACGACCTTAAAAGTCCCACCTTAACATCTTTGGAGAACATTTCAAATAAGGAAGTTACATTCCCATTAATGAGGCCTAACCCTGCCAGAAAGGTCCTTAACTACCCTTTATTGTCAAGGGGCATCCAACAATAGGGGTCTTCCAGCTGGGATATTCCCCTACGCATCCCCATGCATCTCCAAACCCCACCACAGCAGTTAAAGGGAACCTGAGGAGATGAACAACTCATCCATTCACACAAAACAAGCTGGAACAATCCTCTCATTTGGGCTGAAAATGCTGAACGAGAAAGTTCACTGCCCCTCTGATGCACCACGTGGCAGAGCAGTGCTGAAAAAGCCATTTAAAATCAACTGTCCAGGTCTTCTTGAACAGGACATGTTAAAGCCAGGCTGGTTTAGTGTTGTGACTAAAGGCTACTGCAGCTTAGGAAAGCTTTTCCATTTCCAACTGCACTGACCCAATCCTATCGAAGCTAAATCAGACATTGCAACTGATGGGATGGATTTCTTAAAGGGTTTGAGCATCAAATGGATCTCAAGGAGGAAAAGCAGCAAGTTACAGGCAGGGGGACAGAAGAACAGGAAACAGCTCACCTTCTTGTCTCTGGTCCTTACTTCCCCATAGAAATCCAGGGCTTCCTGGGCCCTTAAAAACTTGCCTCGATGCAACAAATATGCACAAATCATTACACCAGTTCGTCCCTTTCCAGCTTTACAGTGGATTGCTGCCACATGATTGTCATCTTCACTTAGCCACTGGTCAAGATCTTCACAAAAAGGTTTGATGAGCTCCAGCTGTGGTGGGTTATGGTCTTCAAAAGGGTACTGTGCAACTGCAGGGAGAAGGAGGAGCTCATCAGAACCTTGAAAGGCACAGCAAGCTCAGACAGGTCACCTTTGTGACAAGCATGTAAAAATTAAGTTATTCAACAAACCCCCCATCTTACACATCTAGATGTATTTTTAATTCCAGTATTATTCATCATGTCATAAGCACTGCAGGCATTTCCCCAATAATCCATAAGCAGGCATCCTGCTCCATGAAGCAGCTATTTCACACCTCTACTGAACTGAGGGGCACAGGCTCTGGAACATGAATTTTCTAGAATTTAAGAGTGTGCTGGCACACAGAATAACCTTGTGAAAAGCCATTACTCCAGCAATAATTAAACTACCTGCTGAGAGAGAACAAGGCCAGACCTCAGTCACTGAGCAGACAGCAGCAGCTTTGCTGAAAAATTACAGAACACGGTTGGGTGTACAATGGGAACAAACTCTCGGAGTTTGCTCAAAGGCCTCGTGAAACAAAAACCTGCCATTTCCCTATTTCAAAAATGGTAATTGGGTGAGCAATCTCAGGTAAGGCACTGGCAGCACGTGTGGGGCACTGAACAACACTGTCCTTTCTGACACGGGTGTGTTCACACACACCTTTTTCCATCTGGAAATGGAAAGAACTTTGAGCGATGCAGGAAATGGAAGGAAACTCAGGAGAGCAAAAAACAAGCAGTAAGCAGAGAGAAGCACCCCAATCTCTCCCACCTCAGATCAGATGAGGGACAATGTCACCCTGACCAGCAGCACTACACACAATGTTCTGCTTTCAGCAGAGCAGCACTTGATGAAGTGCGCCCCAATTCCCCACCGACAGCCTTGGGATCTTGTAAACACAACTCTGGCTCACTTCAAAATTCTCAGCTAGAAACACCATTTCCTTTTCTGGGCTAAAAATGAATACATTTCATTTTTTGGCAAGTGCCTGTATTGGTTTCGTAAGCACTACTCTGTAGTCACACATGCAAGGCTCCTTTTGATGAATCCCTGAGGACTCCAAGAGCAGAAGTGAGGGATGAAGTTATGGAACTGCTAAAGGACTGCAGGACAAGTCCACAGCCTTTTGCAGGGACCCACAAGGACAGTTTATTTGCTCATAGTACAGACCGCCCACTTCATCTCCCAGAACAAACAGGGAAGCTGATAAAGTGAATAATCTTTGCTAAAGAGGCAGCACATGTTCACAGACATGAACACACAGTGACAAACTCTTCCACATGGAAGAGCCAAAGGCTTCCCAAATGATCCCTAAAGTTTTATGTGAACTTAAAGATGGAATTTATTTAGAAATCCCTAAGAAAAGAAGCTGCAAAAAAGCTGCAAATTTGCCTGTACAGCTTCAAGTCTATCACAACTATAGCCAGCAAGGTTCCCACGAAAAGGGGAGTGAAGAAGTCCTGAAAGAACAGCCTGAAAAACCACAAGCAGTCACAGGATGCTGAAGATGCTCTCCAAGATATGGAATCAAAAGCAAACCTTGTGGTACTTCCTTCAAAGCTGGAGTGAGAAGATGAAATGGGTGCCCTGGGATGGTGTGGAGGGACTAAGAGGAAGGAAACATTACGTGGCACAGTCCTGAGCAGGTCCTTGAGAAGGTGCAGGTCCTCCATGGATTTTGATTCCTGGCAACGGACCACACAGCATGGAGAATAGTCCTGATTACTCTCTCCAAGCCCCTACATGTTGCAAGAAAAATCCCATAGCACGCAGAAGAGTTTAAAAAANTGTGGCAAAGCAGAAGGCAATTGCAGCATGGAAGGCTTTCAGAAACTGGAAATCCATGGACACAAAGCTAGTGCTCAAAGAGGATGAAGAGCTTTCAGTGTTTGGGGTTTAACGTGATGCAGGATCATCCTGAGTAAAGAGTGAACTACTCTGGTGTTTCACGCTCCGCGTACAAACCAGAAGTTCCCTCTGCAGTCAGTTCACTTCAGGAGATTCTCAAGCAGAACTTTTGTTCCTCTGCTAAGGGAAGTCCTGAGTCACCAATTTGGTTATCTGAGGTTAACTAATTCGGGGATGAAAATTAAAGAATGCAACACATCTTGTGCAGAGGAGCTGTGAAAGGTGCTGTCACAAACAGCGTTTGGGGCTGGGATTGACAGCGAAGGAGCTGAGCACCCCCGTACCAAAAAGCAGAAATTAAAGCAAACATATGTTCTGGCCATATTAGAACACGTCCTCTTCTCTTCTTACCCAAAGCACTGCTCAAGCAGATCCTAAAATACTTTTTTCTGGCTGGTGTGCATGGAGTGAGGTTTCAGGGCACTGTCATTCAACACGGTAAGAGCAAATCAGAAGCGGAGACGACTTCAACAAGACAATTTCAGTCCTTCTATATTCAGACATTAAAGCAGCCAATTACACTTTGGTCACGTTCTAAACCCTCTTCATAACTAGAAGGATGGTTTAAAATAATAAAAATGAAGAGCAAAGTTGAGCCCTTGCTATGATGTAGAATAAGCCAGTGAGGCCAAAATTTGTTCATCTCCCACAGCTCCGAAGGCACAAGAACTCCTCATCTCCCCTCATCTGAAGCACAGGAACTACAAGCTCTAATACTGAGCACGAGATGCTCCTCTGGCCAAAGAACAAAGGAAAATCTGCATTTATTTACGACCTGGGGAGGTAATACTGACACAACACGTACATCAGTACCCACTCACAAGGACCTGGTCAAAAGGCTCCCCTGAAAGATTGCCCACTGCTTTTGGTAGCTCTGCAAAGTGTCTAAGACCCAACTCATCTCTAAGAGGCATCATATGGGAATTAATCTTTTTTTAGCATCTGAAGCTTCTGCCAGATCTTCCAAAAACTGCTTTATATGTGTAGTGATAGTGGCTTAAGTGTTCTCCATTTTCATCCTTCATAAAAACCAGACTCCTCCGAGCCTCACATGTAAATTGTACACAAAGTTTGTACTTCACTGAACTGAACTGAAACTTCCGTGTAGCCCATTCTGCAGAAATTTTTTGCAACTGTAGACTTTTTATTAGATCTCGATCTTTAACTGTCAGGAACACATTTTTTGAAAGCACCAAGAATATAGCAAGTTTTTCCAATGACTCAAAGCAATCTGACATCATTCCTTGTGCCCAAATCTCCTACATGACTATTCGTTGGCTCCTCCTTTGGGCCTCCATTCACTGAGATTTAAAGAGAACACACATCAGGCAGTAAAAACGTACCTCTGCAGTTAAATTTGGCGGTGTCATAATGTCTTTCAGCACATCTGAAAAAGAAAAACAGACAAGAGTTCAAGACGAGTCTCTGAGGCACTCCCAGCATCCATCACACCCAGGAAAATAGTGCATGCCCATCACCTTTATGATTTAAAACTAGAGGTTACACACAAAAACTGTTTTGCTGCAGACTGCTCACTAAAATATGAGTTATTTTACTGCAAGGCAAATACTCACCCTCTGGAAGTTGTAGTCCCTGGTTATGTTTTACTCAGTGTGACTCAATTCATGCACGTAATGCAATGTATTATTCCATTCTAACCCTGTGCACGAGCAGCTCCAGCACTGGAGCAGCCTTCTGCTGCCAAACGCAGAGCGAGCAGACAGCTGTGACCTTCACCCAGGGGATGCTGAACTCGGAGCACAGCTCAGGGTGCCTCCGCAGCAGCGTGGGTGCTCGGAGCCAGGGGGATCACAAGGACAGCACAGGACCGGTGCTGTACTGCACTAATGGGGTTGGGTTATTGATATGTTATTGATGGGTTTTGCACTGGGAACGCTGTGTTCTACAAGTCTGAACTTGTCTCTTGCCCGTGGTGATGTTGTAACCCCTGAAACCAAACACCTTTACCTGGACCCTGCCCCTTCTCCCCATGTAAGCTGTACCCTATTGGTGACGGGCTTTTGCCCCCTCCCCTTCCTCCTGGGGGGTCAAAAAGGGGCTCCCCCCGGCCCCCGTGCTCTTCTCCTTCCTGGATCCACCGAATAAAGACCAGAGGAGCTGATCCCGACAGAGAAGAGCGCCTTTCCTTCTTGCACCTAGGTTCTTTACACGTGTCGCTCCTCGGGGGGCCCTGAGAAAGCCTGGGACCCCCCCGGGACCGGCACTGCGTGAGAGCACCCCGAGCCCCGCTGAGCATCATCACACACCACTTGTGCCAAGCAGGGATTGTGACACCGCTCTGCCACCTGGCACCGGATCCTGAATTTAAGTGAACCCTGAAGGCCCGTCAGCCACTTTCCCCCTCAGAGCTGGGAAAGGGCACATTCCTGAAGGCTCTGGAGTTGCATCAGTCTCTCAGCACTCCAAGAGACCCTCTCCAGCTACACAGGAGCACAGCAAACCACACTGGATTTGCCTTACAGGGCGACTTGCCCAAGGATAAACACCAGTCTCAGACAGAAACAACCCCAGAAGAGCACACTGAGGAACACCCAGATCAGATCTTGGGGCAAGGGGAAAGAAGGCAAGAGTGGATACTCTCTAGAGCTTTCCTTGGAGCTGCTCCCTGCAGGCACAAGGCTGCGAGTGGAAGTGAGCTCAGAAAGGAAAACTGGGAACAATCCTGCCGCGAATCCTGCCAAGAGCAGCTTGGATGGGGACCTGAGCAACCTGATCGAGTGAATGGCATCCCTGCCCACGGCAGGGGGCTGGAACAAGATGATGTTTAAGGTCCTTCCAAGCCAAACCATTCTGGGATTCTGTGAAAGAGGACACCAGGTTGAAACACAACTACTGGAGTCATTTCAGTAGACAAATCACACCTAGATCTTCAGTTCTGATTACAGCCTGTACTCTTCACGGGATTCCAATTCCCACACCAGTTTCAGCACTGGTATGAACTCATCTCTGCTTACCAGGTATGCTATGACTGCAGCCTTCGGAGCCATATGGGGCGCAGTTGACACTTTCAGACACGCAAACTTTTGGGCTGCTCCCTGTGTGACTGTAACTGGAGCCTGCCAGAGCTGCCCTGAGCTCTGCCCACGACACAGCCACAGGCAGGGACACGGGCAGCTCTGCCGGGGCTGCACATGCTCTCAGTGCTTCCCCTCCCCTGATTCCAGAGCCTTCTCGGCTCTACCCTCTGCTGGGGAGAAGCCTGGCAGCTTTCACAGCTCCAATCACACTGCTGACACTTTCTCTGGGTCAGAAGTGACCAGGGTAAGCTGGCAGAGGGGACTCACAAAAATATTATCTGCACTCGAGCCCGTGAGAAGAAAGGCTGGATGCAGGATGTACATCCAAGGGGGATGGAGCAGCCCTCGGCACAGGAACTTTGGAGGCTGCTAGGGAGCAAAGCAGTTAACACAAAGCATCTTATCCAGGAAAGTTTCCTGCTTCCTTTTAAAGAAACACCCAGCTCAAATGGGGAGTAAGAGAGGAAAGCCTCCAAACGTTTAAAAAAAATCCACATACAGGCAGAAAAAACATCAAATTTGGAACTTTGAGAGAGTATCATGGAGCAGAACACCACGTGGGATAAAAAAATCATTTTGTTGATACCAAGGATAGAAACTGAGCACAGGACACGGTCACGTCCCTCTCTCTGCCCTCTTCTGGGAGCTGAACACAACTAATGCAGAGCTCCAGCCTCAGCTGCATCCAATCCATGTGTTTTTGCAGCAGAAATCCCACCAACACACACTCTGGGGCTACTGGGGGGGGGTTAACACTTCCAATGCATTTGCAGGGTTTTTAAACACTATTATAGCTGGAATAGAGTCAGATCTCCAGATGAAACCTGAATATTTTTTTGCAGTTTTGAGGTAAGGAGGGGGTTGGCCTGTTCTTAGGATCCTCCTCAGGATGAAAGTGAGTTTAAAGCAAACCAGAGGCAAAATCCTGCCAGGCAGGCACCCTCCTGATCAGTCACGGTCCCACTGCTGACAGCACTGTGGGCTTCCTCTGCCGCAGCCCAGCCCGAGGGACACAGCAAGCACAGAGAATCCCATTTCCATCACAGCTCCTTCCCTTAGCCACCTGCCTGTAGGACACGGCAAGGAAATCACTGCAGAAGATGGAGATGATTACAACAGGGCAGGGGACAATGTGGCAGCACGGGAAGGTAGGAGATCAAAGTGGAAGAACAAATGTAAATTAAAGGGAAATGCTGAAGAAATAGCAAGAGGTTAAAGGAATGCAGGAGAGAAGCAACACAAACAAGAAGGAAAATCAAACTGCTCAAACTGCCGGGAAGTTAAAAGCCAAGCTGCAAGGATGGGGCATAACTGACATCATTTCAGAAAAATCTCTAAATCCTTTTAGATAAAACTGCTCAATACACACATTATTATCAGCTTCATGGAACAGCTACCTTAAGGGAACTCAAATCCCATGACAGATTTTGAAATAATTCTGACTATAATCACGTAACTCCTCTGAACTCCCACCTCCTCCTTTGAAACACAGACAATAGATCATTATTTACAAAGGATCAGCTTTATCTGAAGACATGAAGTTCTCTGGAATACCTGATGGATGCAATTCCTTCCCATCTCCTGACCCAACATTGCCACAATTCACCTGATGGCATTTTATGTGTATAAATTTTGCATTTTATATGTACAAATTTTATTTGTGTATAGTAACGATTAAGAAATAACCTGGCCTCTCCAGACAGGGATAAACAGTTTTATCCTCCAAAAGTTTTCATCTGAGGATGAATACAGTAATTCTAGGAAGTTTCACTTGTGATTGTTTTGCAGTTAGCAACGAGGAAATCAATTTTGATATAAAAGAACCTGAAGACAAAAACCTTTGGCACACCTGGACAAGTTTTTTCCACAGCTGAAAACACACAGAGCAGCACCAGGAATGTCAAATGCATTTGTCTCATCACTGTTCTTCTCACTTAGGAACTTTAAAGCTGTTCTTGTGCAGGGCTGGGGGACTGGGGTGTGCTTTTTTTCAGTGAAATGAGGTTTCTGGCAGACAGCAAAGTGGAAACTTAGCAAGCAGCTCCTCAGGGAGGTGGTGCTCGAGAAGATGCTCAGACTCACTAAAATCCTCCTTCCTGACAAGTTTGCACCAGCGACGCCTGGCTGTTACCTGGCACCTCTGGGGCCACGCTGGAACGAGGGGCTCAGCAAACCCAGCCCGTGCCAGGGACACCAAAGGCACCCTCCCAGCAGGAGGAGAAGTGCTGCAGCAGATGCAGTCTAGCAGTCCTTGCTCTGCCTTGCTCCCCAGAACAAGCAGGAGCTCCTGGGAGGCTTTGGGGGGCTGGTTACCCAGGGCAGTTTGATTTCCAATGACCCAGATCTCCAGTGCCGAGCTCCAGGGGGCTCCAAAGGAAGAGAGGCAGGAATTACCTCCCCCACCTGCACCCACACGCCAAGGAGCCATCAGCTCTCCTGGCCTTTCCACCCAGAAATTTTATCCATCTATTAAAAAGATAACACTCTGCAAAGCTCCCAGGCTGGAAAATGTAATTGTGCTACTGAACTCCATGAAAGGTGGCCAATGACTCTTCCATTTACGTATCTTTTTCTGTCCCATCCTACCCCACAACAGCTTCAGTGACCCCTGTGAGGTTCCTCAGCTTCTACTGTCTCTTCTCTCCAGTATCAGCAAACAGCTGATTGATGCATAATCAAGCAGCTAACGTAGAAGCAGGTTTAAATCCTTATTTTTAAATATTTATTGTAATGGCTGACAGATTACAATGTCACGCATTGCCTGGATTTCAGTACTACACTAATTGCAGATGTTTAGAAACATATTCATTAAAAAAAATAAAGCTGTATCAGTTCAGAGAATCAATCTTCAACTTAGATTTTTAGGAAAAAATGAGGGGTAGGAAAACCATGACTCTTCAACATCAGCTGACATCATGAAATCATTTATACAAATGAAATTAGCCTAAGCTAACATAAAAATCTGATGAAGGAACAACAACAACAACAAAAAAACAAAAACCCCAAAACCAGAAAATTCCTGCAACAGTAACAGCTTTCTGCAGAACTAAATTTTTAGAGGAAAACATCATACTTAGAGAAGTGAGAAACCACCACCAATTGCTCCAATAGCTTTTTCAAAGTAATAAACAGGGACAGACAAGAAGAGTGAGGAAGCAAATAGAGTCTGGGTACCAATGCAGTCTGATTTAAAAAAGCATAGAGAAAAACCCAGGAAAATATTCATTTGGCAATTGGACATTAATACATGAACAGAAAGCCTGCTGTGAATTACTTTTCACTTTTTAATCACATGGCCCAAGCTCCAGATGGGCTGGATGCCAAGTCATTTAAAAGCCTTCAAGTAACGTGAATACACACCAGCATTTCATTTAACCTCACTCAGCTCCACTAAATGAAGTACCAGCGCTCTCAATCAGCCTTAATTGTTTTAAGAAATGTGCAAAACATCTCCAGCTCTGCTTCAGGACAGCAACAAGCCACTTTGCACTCCTCAGCTATTTTTAGAAGTCATTATTTTGGAGAATGCATCTTTAAGAGCATACTTACAGATTGTATATCTTGTAATGGTTTTTATGCTTTGAATCCAAAAACCTTCGAGAGAAAAAAAAAAAACAAACAGGTATTAATATACATTGCACTAATGGTGACCTTCATTTGCAGCATCCTTAAAGCACCAACCCAGCACGAGCAGCTCTGCATTCCCAGTCCCAGCCCTGCAGTGCCCCAAAAATCAAGGAGGCAGCGTGTTGGAAACCTCACTCATCCAAATAATCCAGCAGCATGGGTAACACGACTAATGCAACTCAGGAAACCATGATCTGACCTGCAGCTGAAATATCTACTGTACAGGGACTGATTTCCTGATTCCTAAAACACCTGCAGACCACTGTAAGAAGCTGAGGAAGGCTTGGTTATTTTTAACCAGAAAGCACCAATTACACCAGGTATCTGTAAACACTTCCCATTTAATCATTTATGCAAAATATTTTTGCCACAAGAAAGAAAAGCAGTTAAGGTAAGTCTTGTGTTCCAGTTCCAGCTAGGATAATTCATTTTAATCCCAGGTTTTTACTGTTTGCCACTGAAATCTGTCCCCAGTGATATTCTGGGTTTTGGAAGGAAGACCACTACACTTTTTCACACTCATTTCACTTCCATGCTCACTTTGGAACACAAACTTCCCATACAAGCCTCGGCGAGCCAAACTGCAAGCATGATTCATCAGAATTGCTGTGATTATATATGATGTGTCACCTGGCAATGTGCAAGAAGAAATAACATGCAAATGTTTACACTTAACATCATCAACAGTGTGTATCTGCACATCAGCCAGAAGGAATTTAATTAGCCATGACAGAACATGCTGTTCAAATTGAAAAGAAACACTAGCTGCTAAAATCCTGGAAAGCTCAAGCACAAACAAGCTCTGGTTATCGGTCATAATATTCCAGAAGAACCTAGAACGGCTCTGTGGTTAAAGGCCTGCGCTAAAACGGGAACAGATGTGAGCACTCCTTGTGCAGCGCCGAGTGGGAGCCTTTGAGTGCAGCAGGAAAATCCATTCCATGACTGCCACTGGTGCCCCCGTCGGCAGCCTCAGCAAGATGGTGGACACGGGGATTTGTTTCAGGAGATGTTCCTGCTTTTTAGCACACATCAGAGAGCGAGAAGAGCTGGCTCTGCTCTTCCAGGAATATCCACACAGTGGTGTATAAGCTTCCCAGGCAAGGATTTTTTTAAGGACAAAATTCCATCCAGAACCTCTCCAAGTGTCAGTCACAGGAGACAGCCAGCAGTGCAGGTTGTACTGCTCACCCAGCATTAGCCTGGAATTTGTCAGAGTACCAGCTATTCAGAAAAAGCCCACTGCTGGATCCTGGCTCAATACCAATTGCTCGGGAGCTTGAGCACCTTGAATTTCTACATAAAAAAGCACTTGGAAAAAAAATTCCATAATAAAAAGATGACTGGAGCAGATGAGGACTGCAACACGCAGAATGCTGCATGATCACATTTTATTCTTGTTTAAAAAGAGAAGGCAACAAATGTAATAATACTTGAGCATCCAGTTCCCTGCAGCCACTTAATTTACATCCCTGCTTATCTTAATTTGGTTGATGATGCTTTTAGGTGATCACTGCTCCTTTTGATCAGTGTTTATGGACAGCTAATAATTATATAGGCTTTCCAGTACTAAAATCTAATTTACACATATCTATCTACTCAACCACTAAAATGTATTTTCCTTCATCCAGAACTACTGAAGTCAACGCTGTGAATGAAGAGGGCCTTCAAAGACTCCTGCCTATTGATATTAATTTACATTATTCTCATGTTAGATGAGATATTAGGAAGGAATTGTTCCCTGGGAGGGTGGGCAGGCCCTGGCACAGGGTGCCCAGAGCAGCTGGGGCTGCCCCTGGATCCCTGGCAGTGCCCAAGGCCAGGCTGGACACTGGGGCTGGGAGCAGCCTGGGACAGTGGGAGGTGTCCCTGCCCGTGGCAGTGGGCTGGAATGAGATAATCTTTAAATACCTTCCAACCTAAACCATTCTGTGATTTATCCAAAGTCCAGCCTTTGCCCCTCTCCCACAATTTCCAAAGGTGGGGTTCATCAGGGACTGGCTATTTCATCAGCTTCATGAAAAGGTGCTTCTGACTGCCAGGAAAGCAAGCTGGCTGGAGAGGGGGAGTTTGTGGGTCGGGAATGACCTTAAAGCCCACCCAGTGCCACCCCTGCCATGGCAGGGACACCTCCCACTGCCCCAGGCTGCTCCCAGCCCCAGTGTCCAGCCTG
>WEIT01032532.1:74858-92176 GCA_013389985.1 Dryoscopus gambensis
CCCAGCTCTCCCAGCCTTTCCTCCCAGCAGAGCTGCTCCATCCCTCTGCTCATCCTGGAGCCTCCCCTGGGCTCTCTGCAGCAGCTCCAGGCCCTCCCTGTGCTGGGCCCCGGGGCTGGGGCAGCTCTGCAGGTGGGCTCTCACCTGAGCCCAGGGGCACAGGGGCAGAATCCCCCGTCCCCTGCTGCCCACGCTGGGGGCTCAGCCCAGGGTCACAGTACCCCCAGGTCCTTCTCCCAGGGCGCTCCATCCGCTCGTCCCCAGCTTGGATTGATCCCTCAGGGGGCTGCCCTGGCGCAGGGGCAGGACTTGCACTCTGCTTTGTTGGACTCCACGAGGTTGGTGCGGGCTCGGCCGTGCAGCCTGTCCAGGTCCCGGGGGACCCAGCCCTTCCCTCCAGCGCGTGACTGCCCCACACCGCTGTGTGTCACCGCCCGACGTGCTGAGGGAGCCGCAACCCCACCGCCCGTGCCACCCACGGAGCCGCTGACCAGCAGCAGCCCCTCAGGGACCCCACCTGTCACTGGTGCCCACAGGGACTCTCTGCCGGCGGCCACGCAGCCAGCGCTGTACCCACCGGGGGCTCCATCCACCCGCCCAATCCGTGTCTCTCCAGTTCAGACACAAGGATTCCGTGTGGGAACTCTTGGCACAGCTGTGGGAAACTGCCCGTGGCACCTCACATCTGGGAGCAGCACCTCCTTGCCCAGACACAGCCACTACCACCTTCCCTGAAAGCCTTCCTGCATTATCCCCCGCCCCAAAGCCACGGAGCTGCTGAGCTCACGACTTCAAATGATCTCTAAAGCGTCGCAGCTTCACAAAAAAAAATCACAACTTTTAATCCTAAAACCACAAACAAACTTCTGGCAGCTTCTACCAAGTGTTGAGTTTTTAATGCAACCTCTCAGACTCTCCAGGTAGGGTTTTGACTAAATGAATTACAACGGTGTTCCTACAACACTCCCCACCTCTTCCTCAGCTGTAGCCAGCAATTCAGAGTAATGACTATTTTATTATGACTTTATCAAAAATGACAACCTAGGGGGATTTTTACCAGCAATAACAGATTTTAGGTGATCTTTCTCATTGTCCATAATCATTGACCACCACCAAATGTAAAAGCCTTTATCTAAAGTCACCTATATTTACTATTTTAAATCAAAATTTACTTATCAAGCACTTCATTTATCAATTTAAGAAAGGATAAGGGCAAACTTATTCTGAACTACCATCGGCTACCTAAGGAAACTCCTGACACTGAAGAAAGGCATGGATTGATGTCCTTCTATAAGTAAATAATCTTTTTTTACTCTAACACAACTTACTGAAGTCAATTTTTCACACTAAAAAAGTAGATTATATGCATTTGAGATCAACTCAGAACAGCAGCCTGGCCATCTTTTGTTGTTCCCAGCATTTTTCAGGAAAGCTATTCAGGCAACATCTACGAGATGCAAGAAATCTCACCATTTCTACAAGTCAGAACACACATCCTTTCCTCGGCAGGACAAAAATGAGTGCAGAGAGGAATATTCAAGTTTTGTAAGTTAAGGAGAAGGAAAAGAAAGCCTTACCTTACTACATCATCAATGTTGTTCCGGTACACTCCTTCAAGCCTCTCCGCAGGAAAGCCCATAGCAATTATGTTTGGATAAATATCTGAAGGTGCAAGTTATGGAAATATTTGTAAAGCATGTGAAATGTCTACAAAAGCATTAAATGGATATTAATCAAGTGTGGAGCTGTACCTGAATCAGAGCAGTAACTCCAACAGACTGCATGAGATAGATGGGAATGTGCAGATCTTAAAAGGATTATATACCTTGCTTATCAAAAACCCCCAACAATTACCCACTTCTGAACAAATATTCTCATTTCTTATTCTGAACTACCTGCAATTCATTCAAAAGCAACCCAGGATAAGAGAATTTAGGAAAAGGACCTCTTAGCCAAACAAATCAATGCCAAGGAAAAAGGGCAAATAAGAAAATTTTAAGTTTACATCTAGAGTTGAGGTAGTAAAGAATTCACAACTGCTAGAAAATTACTGGTGTTTATTTTCCCTGTGGTGAAATGATATATGGATTTTTTTTTAACACAATTCCAGAAAAGAAAGTCCTCCCAAGTTTTAAGCATTATTAGAAATGATAATGTAGCAAAAAAGCTCTGCTGAAAAGCGAACCAGAAATGAAAGCAGCAGCTCGAAACAGCCCATAGCCTGCCACATTAACATACTCCTCCTCAAACTAATTTTAGAATAGCAAGAACAAAGCATGATATGTTTGAAGTTGGCCCTGCTTTAAAAAGGGGGGCTGGAGGAGGTGATTTCCAGAGGGCCCTCTCAACCTAAATTATCCCACCCTTTTAAGACTCATTTTTATTTTCATGGTCAAAATATACCAAAGCTCCAAAGAATAATCACATCAGAATGGGAGACACTGCATCAGCTTCCAAGATATTAAAATTCCAGTTACTTGTACACGAAGAAAAGCCTGAAGTAGGACACAAACTACTTTACTCCACCCTTGCAAAATTCCCACAAGTCCTCAGAGCAGAGCAGCACAGACCAAGTTCTGCATTGACACCATTAACTGCAAGGCTTCAGAAAAACATTAGGAACTGAATACACGGAAATAATGTTTTGTAGTCTCAAAAAAAAAAAAAAAATTAGCATTTACTGTGTTGTAATCCAAGTATTAATAGACATTGGTCTGCTTGGGCCATTCAACAGATGATTTGTACAGACAGTGAGAAAAATATGAAAGCTTTGGAGTAAGCCAAATAAATACTTGTAGCTGCCTTAAAAACAGATACTGAAACAGGTTTGTGTCTGGGTTCCAGTTTATTCTGTACTTGCCCAAACACTAAAAACCACATTATTTGGGGAAAAAAGCCCCAAACATTAAAGTGCTTAACTTACAGAGTTTGGGATAACCTCAAATCACAAACTTTGAATTTCCCTCTGATCTATTTCACTCAGCAAGCAGTTCACACCTCCTCAATTAACAAAAGGTGCTATACAATTAGCAATGTCTTCACTGTTTTATCAGTTTCTCCTTGCCATAAGCAGAAGAAACTGCTTCTGTATTATATTAACTGTGAATTACCTGGCTAATACACCCCATCACTCCCTCCTCCTTCCCAATTTTAGCCTGATTCCTCCCTACTCCCAGTTCCAGCATTCATCCTCCAAAGCCCCTCCTTGTGCATCCTGCTCTGAGCAGCAGCGCTACATAAACTATAAATTACCAGAGCAAAATAATCCAGTATATCAGTCTGCTTTCCACAGCACTTCTCATAGAAGACAAGCCCTCATGCTGGCAACAGGGGGAAAATAATTTCATTTTGACACATCAAAAAACCCCTCCGTTTCAGCTGTAGTATCACCCATGGGACAGATGCCCAAACTTCACCGAATTGTGAGTGACTTGCTCACATTTCATTGTGCAATCATGAGCTGTCCTACGTTTTTTCAGGCACTGCAGCCGGGATTGATGTTCAGATGCCTCTCCTCTGCGAGGGGCTGAGGCAGGAGATACTCCCCAGGATTCCCAGCTGGTGCAAGACAGGAGCGGGGCAGATACAGCCCCGAGCCAAGGGAACAGAACATCCCAGCAGCAGCGTTCCCAGCCTGCTCACACCCTGCTCCCAACCCCAGAGCCTCCGAACACGCGGGCACGGGGAGATAGAGTTCCAGAATAGGCGGGCAGCTGCCGGGCTGCAGGAAGCGCCATGCCCGCTCGGCCCCCGGCTCTCCCTGCTCGCTCCCTTGCTCCAGGGCCGCGCACGGGGCTGCGGGCACAGCTCCCGGCCATTCCTGCTTCCCAAAGGCTGCAGGGCTGGGCACGGAACGCATCCACAGCCTGGCAAACACCTCCCGGATCGGCGAGTCCAGCCTCCCACTGACCACCGCCTGGTCACCCGGCAATCACTAGGAACGCTTAAGCTGATCCATGCATCGCCCCTGGCAGTGCCCCAGGCCAGGCTGGACAGGGCTGGGGGCAGCCTGGGACAGTGGGAGGTGTCCCTGCCATGGCAGGGGTGGCACTGCATGGGCTTTGAGGTCCCTTAAACTGTCCCATGATTCTGCGACCATTACGATTATTTTTACTTTTTAAACCAAAAGTGGGAACTGCAAAAGGTGTTCCCCAGTATTCCAGTAAGGTAAGACAATGGAAAAATACTTCAAATGGGATGGGGGGGAGGGGTGCAATATGAATCTATTTTACTGGGGCCACCTCAACGTGAGGAAGAACAACTTCCGCGGAGGGTAGCAGAGCCCTGGAACAGCTGCCCGGGGACAGTGTTGAGTCCCCCTCTCTGGAGGCTCTCCAAGCCCACCTGGAAGTGCTCCTCTGACCCTGCCTGGACAGGGAGTTGGGACTGGATGATCTCCAGAGGTCCCTTCCAACATTCTGTGAGCCTGTGATGCTGATTCACTGAAAGTGTTTTGTGTGCTCTGGGGCTTTGCAACCTGACAGCACAAAACCCCAAGTGTTGCTCAAAATTGAATGTCCAACAAGGAGCCTAGTGGGGAGGAAGGGCTGGTTTCAGAAAAATACCATTATTTTTTTTTTTTAACAGGCAAGCCAATGTCTCCCCTACCTAAATATAATCGTCCTGAAGCACTTCAGTGATTATCTCAAAGCATTAGACTGGAATGCAGTTCCCAGCCACTGCTGACTCACCCTGGTGTCTGCACAGGGCTGGTGCCAAAGGACACGGCCCCAGCGACGCCCTTCCAGGCACCAGGCTCCATCTGCTCCCAAGGAAAGCATGGAGCAGCAATGACAAACCCATTCTTACTGCTGAGAAAGAGAATTCTGCGTCTTTTCCGTATGTGCTCCTGCCAGCGTGGTGAAGAGACACAGAACCATCAATATCCCGAGCTGGAAGGGACCCACAGGATCATCCAGTCCAACCCCCAGCCCTGCACTGACACCCCAACAACCCCAGCATGTCCCCAGGAGCACTGCCCAAATGCTCCCGGAGCTCTGGCAGCCTTCATGTGCTGCACTGAAGCTCTTGGGGTGGTTCAAACAACTAAAAAATGCCTTTGCTTTAGGGAGCACTGAGCTGGAAGAACAGAATGGAAGTAGTGCTGCAGATGAATTAAATCTCTGAGCAGAAATGGAAGTTTTGTCACTTAAATGGAAAAGTTGCCATAAAAGCCAACTTCTTCCACCCATCCTGTGAAAAGATACCCCAAGATCTGCAGCAAGTGAAGGGGATGCTCGTTCCTGCATCCTTCCCAGCTTGTTTTTATCCCCGTGCTGGGGAATGAACCTCCTCTTCAGGGATGGGGACACTCTCAGATCTCATCAAGGACCAGTTCAGGAGCAACCATGCACTGAGCATCACCTTCAGCAGGCTCTGCTCTCACCAGCCACACTCAGCAGCTCACAGACACCCCTTCTCACACCTCACTTCATTTAACATCCATTTCCAAAGCTGAAATTAAGATATTCACTACCAAGATGAGATTTCTTACACAGGAGCTTGGGAAGCTGGGCTTCCATTCAAAGGAAGAATTCTGAGTCATCATGAAATTGGTAATCATAATGCTAATTTTAGAAATCTGGGAGAACTTATCATTTAAAACATGCAACAAGTTCATTATCAATTCCAAGCTTTTTAAGACAGGAAAACAAAAATGGAAAAAGCCTCAGTCATTTACTGAAGCTGTTCAACACATGCAAAAACAAAGTCAACCAAAGTAGTGTAACTACCAAAATTTCATAGAATCATAGGATATGCTGAGTTGGAAGGAACCCACAAGGATCCACAAGGATTTGAAATGGGCTTTCCTAACAGCATGAAATAAACCCCACCACATTTTGCCAAAGAAGCTCTTTCCTAAGATACTCATTCCCAAAAATGGTTCTAACTGTTTTTAAAGTACTCACTCCTTTCTCCATCTTGTAAACATGGAGGCTGGGATTTTAGTTAGTGCTGACAATAAAAAAAAATTACCATGGACAGACTCATGATCATAAAAACACAAATTGGAATCCTTTCCAATAAGCTGGAAGAGATCCCTGAGGATCACCAGTCCAGCTCCTGGCCCTGCCCAGACCCCCCAACAACCCCACCTGGGCATCCCTGGCAGCGCTGCCCAAACGCCCCTGGAGCTGTGGCAGCCTCGGGGCCGTGCCCATTCCCTGGGGAGCCTGGGCAGTGCCAGCCCCCTCTGGGGGCAGAGCCTTTCCCTGATCTCAGCCTGAGCCTGCCCTGGCCCAGCTGCGGCCGCTCCCTGGGTGCTGTCCCTGTCCCAGAGCAGAGCTCGGAGCTGCAGCCCCGCTGAGCTCTGACCTCAGTGTGCTCCGGCTGAACAAACCCAGTGCCCGCAGCTGCTCCTCGTGCGGCCCCTCCTGACCCCTCCCCTTCCCCGTGTCCCTCCTTTGGTCACTCTCTGACAGCTTCAGATCCTTTCTGCACAGTGGTGCCCCATGACACATGACAGCTGAACACCGTCCTCTGCTCAAGCTCTTATCACCACCTACAGACCTCCACTTCCAAAGGAGCAAAGACAACACTGTGCTGGGCCCCAGGAAACTTAAAATCAGAACCCCCCAGATATTTAGATATCTGCTAAATCCCCCAATGCCTCAACAATGCTTCGTCAATATTGAAACCAGACCAATGCAAATAATCCATGTGCCACTTCAGAAATGCCTTTGCTCTAATGCTGCTCACAGATTGAACAAAACACTCTCCTTAAAGCCTGAAATCATTCCCACACTGCTGAAGATGACAGTCTTTGCAGTTGCTATGAGAAAAATCCTGGATCATTATGCAAATCAGCTGTTATAATCACTTTCAAAAATAGCTGTCTATATATTCACATTATGCCAAGACCAAATTAAAGAATATGCAGTATACACTTGCAATTTTTTACATACACGGAGATATAAAAGTAAATTACTCATGTTGGTCCTGTAACTGATTTTGCTCACAAATTCAGACTTTTTCCTAATAATGGAAGGTGGCCAAAAAAGCATAGCAAAATATTTACCAATTCTTAATTCTTAAACAGCCACAAGGAAGCTGCAAAAAACCAACAGCTGCAGCCTTTCCTGCAATGATCAACACTGTCAGTTAGTAACTAGAACATCATTAGAATGTCTGAGTGATTTTATGAAGTCCTATATTTCCAAGTATTTAACCCCTGATCCTCACTCCACTCATTAAGGTGGCTACAAGAGGAAAACAAAGAGCAGATGACCTCATCTCCTCTTTCAGAAGCAGGCCAGAGCATGCAGTGCTTCAGAATTTACACACAGCTCTACTTTTAAACCCAACACTGAGGATCTTTTTACATCAAAACACAAATGAAAAACAACCTAAAGCTCATATCCCTTTGCAATTTTACAAATATTTACTGTTTACAAGGACTGGGAACAACAGGAGAAGGGGGAATGGCTTCCCATTGATAGGGAGTAGGTTTATATTGGATATTGGGCAGGAATTGTTCCCTGGGAGGGTGGGCAGGCCCTGGCACAGGGTGCCCAGAGCAGCTGTGGCTGCCCCTGGATCCCTGGCAGTGCCCAAGGCCAGGCTGGACACTGGGGCTGGGAGCAGCCTGGGGCAGTGGGAGGTGTCCCTGCCATGGCAGGGGTGGCACTGGATGAGCTTTAAGGTTCCTTCCAGCCCAAACCACTCTGGGATTCTGTGAATCAAAGGCTTCAGAAAGACCTACCAAGCATTACACCTTTCTTTAGAAAGGAAATTTCAAACAAGCTGAGTGTTGCTGAAGCTGTGAATGATGGAGCTGTTCAAGTTGTGCTTTGGAGCTAAAAATTTTCTGTACGCCCTGAACCTGACACCTGCAAATAAAACAACAACAGTCCATTTTACCCGACCCTCCGCTTCCAGCTCCCAAACAGGAGTTTCATTAACAAAACCCACACTTAAATCGGGGAATCTACAGCCTGAAAAAAGCTTCACAACTGCCAGGAATGCTAAGTTTCACTTCCAGTTCGGGCAAGGGAGGCTCGTCCTTGCTTTAATCTGCTCTCCACCGGCCCACTCCTTGTGTGGGGCCAGCTCTGCTCCGCGTCACCCCTCAGCCTCCCGCCTGCCAGGGGACCCAGGCTCCGGCGGGGCGGCCCAGCTGGCACTGCCGAGCCCCCTTGGACAGCGACACCCGGGAGGAGCAGAGGCACGGCGTGCCTTTGAAGTGTCCCAGAGCCGCTTTGTTGTCTGAATTTGCCTGCAGTTTTCAGGACCTCTGGCTGCAGGACCCGCGTGAGGCGGTCTGGCGGCGCAGCTGGGCCTGCCGGCGACCAAACGTTCGCCCGGTGACCTCCGGCCCTTTAACTCCAGCTCAAACGAGCCCACAGAGCAACAGCGAGGGGGAAAAACCCAGCACTGTTCTTACTGCTCAACAGCTTGACAGCCTGGAGCTACGGGGGGAGTGTTACACCAAGTGTCCACACTCCATCCTCAAACAGACTTAAGAGCCCTGACAAATGGCCAAGCTCTTATTAGTGCCATTTTCTTGACAGCATCCCAACAGCACAAAAGAATATGACACAGGAAAATATACCCAGACAAATCTTGAAGACTTTCCTAACATACATGCTGTTTAAGCTGTACCCACGAATGCTTTTTTAAATTAAAAGGCAGCATTTCCATTAGCAAGCATGAAATGCAAAATAAGTTTGGTATTTTTCTATGAGCCTGGATCATCAGGAAGTGAGGGAAATATAGAGGAAATGAACAGGAAGAAAGTTCTTCAGAGCAAAGGAGGATTCCTTGTAGCCAGCCAGCTGCACTTGTCAACTCTACCATCTGTGCCTTGAAGAACAAGCAAAGGGACCAACTCAGATGTGGCTGAAACATTTTATCATTTAGAAGAAATGCATTTAACCCCTTGTGCTCCACGTTCCAACAAGGACTCTTTTTCCCCCTTATTTTTTAGTTTTTTAAGCTTTCAGCCTGCAATTTAAGTGCAACAACCTAGATAAGGAATAACTGCAACTCCTTCACATCCAGGAGGCAAACCTGTCCACAGCAGGTCATGGGGCTGACAACAGGTCTGGAGGGGAACTCAAATTCCCACAGCATAAAGAAATGAATCAGAAGATGCCTCAAGAGGATACGCCAGGTTGTCTACATCCACAACTCCCTTCTGGACCTGCTTATTATATTGCATTTGGGAAGCAATCCCAGTGCAAGAGTCTCTGCCTTCATCTGTGAGGTGTAGGACGTGTCCACGAGCTCTCAGCCATACGGAGGCTTTGCTGAAGAGCTAATGGGGTCACGTTAAGATTGGGGAAAAAAACCCCACGGACCTCACAGCAGAAATAGAAAAAATGGTAACAAAAGCATGAAAGATGATGGCTGCTCTAGAGAACAGCTTGTTCTGACAAAGGCTGAGAAAAAGGCACCTTACACTTCCATCTCAGAATGGTTTGGAATCATAAATAGAGACACAAAAGCATGCAGAGAGTAAAGGAAACATGAGCTCCTGTGTAGAGCTGCAAGAAGTGTTTGGACAATGCTCTCGGGCACAGGGTGGGACTGTCGGGGTGTCCTGTGCGAGGCCAGGAGCTGGACTTTGATGATCCTTGTGAATCCCTTCCAACTCATGAAACCCCTCTAAAATAAGCTGACAATATTAAAGGACACAGAAAAGCTGCCCTTCCCATTCAGAAAGAGCTAAGAGCAAACAGGAACATAACAAATGATGCATCAGACTCTGTATTATTAATACCAAATCTGACAGCTTCAGCTGTGAAGGCAGAATTGGGCTTCAACTCCCTCACTCAGCCCCACGTCCAGACCTACAGCACTGCCTGCAATTCCAACAAATCTCCTGAGGGAAAGAGGCCGAGGCCCAGCTAAGAACTTTCTTTTGTTTCTGCTGACATTTTGGAAGAGGCCACATCCCATCTTTCCATAGCCAGCCTGGCATCCCAACACGCTGCAGCAACACACGGCGGCCCAAGGACAATGGCGCAGAATGCCAGGATCCCTGGGGCTGGAAAGCACCTCTGGGATCATCAAATGCAACCCGTGGCTGATCCCCAGCCTGCCACCCAACCCACAGCACCGGGTGCCACACCCAGGCGTGCGCATGAGGCAAGGCAGGCACTGAGGAGATCCTCTGCAGAGGAACCAGGGCTCTGACAGCCTGACTGTCACATCTCAATTTGACATTTTAGGTGCCAAGCTGACCTGTTCTAACCACCAGCCCAACTCGGCACGAGCTCTTTCACGCAGAGCTAGGAGATGCTGCCATGTCTGCTCCCAGCACCCCACCCCACTTTGCAGGATCTCCCTGAACCAAGCACCACTGTGTACTTAGGCATGTCCTAACCTCAAACACCCCCAGGAAAACACAAGAATTTTATTCAGTAAAGAGAAGCCAGAAGAGTCACTACTTTGATATTTACTGACAGGAAGTGAAAAATGGCTCAGACTCAACTTTTTGCAAGCCTGAAAGAACATCCAAAACTTTCAGAGACAAGGGAATTTAAAATAGCTATTGGGTTGGAGGACAAATACAGCACACTAAAAACCTTCATAAAACAGGAACTACAAAAAGTAGGGATTGTATGGATTTATCAAACCCTAATTTTTGGGGGGTGGATCAAAAGAAGATAAAGGTGAGTGGCAAAACAAGACACGAGGCCACTCTAATAAACCATTCCTCAGCCAATAAGCCCCAAGTGGATAATTTTATCCTAATGAGACCTAGTGTCTCCCTCCTCTAAATGTTAGCATAAAAAAAAGGACATTCCTTCTCTAATTCACCCACACAAGAAATTAGAGAACAGAAAATACACAACTCTTCAGTTGTAGCCCGATATATACCCAGGCAATGCCATGAATTAAGCAGAGGCCTCTAAGAAAATTAATCATGCAATTAAAAGCTATTATACTACAGCTCCACAAAGGCAGAATTAAGTTTATAAAGACGTTTCTTAAGCACTCCACTACAAAAAAAATGGATATTAAGCAGTTTTTCTGCACTGCTGCACGCTGGGGCTGTGGAGCTGGGAGTTCATCTTTAAAGGGAACAATGCCAGCTTTTGCAATAGTCATCATCCCAAACACAGAGCAGTTGAGTTTAATTTTTTTAGCTGCACAGTCAATTACCATTTGAATCACAGAGCCACTACTTGAGCTACATTGCCTAAAAATCGTTATTAAGATAACCTAGATTTATGCAGCATGATACAGGGCCTAATTGCACAATTATTTACTTCCATTCTACAAAAATGCCTTTTTTTTTCCAGGGCCTCACAGGCGAGACAGCAAACGAGGCAGATGACGACAGGAACGAAGAGGATGCTGGCTTGAATTAGAAACTGGAACAAGGATTTGTTTACATCTGGAATATCAACCTGAGCCTAAGACACATCCAAAAACTAACAGAAGCCAAAGCAGAGTCAACCACCCACAAACAATCCATGTTTCAGAAGACATCCTGCTCTACAGGGCCACGCATTTCCAAATAAATTCCCTTCTTACAGCCCAGAAATCACCATTCCAGTAACTCACAGGAACGCACAGGCTTGCACAGCTTTAATCCCAACAAACCTTCACCCAAGTGCCGAATCAGAGGAGCCCACAACTCCCCTAGGATTCAAGATGAGGCACAGGGCATATCCAGGAATTACTACGCACAATTCCAGGCTATATCCCATTTCCCCCCTGAAAAAGCCATGCAATAAATTCACCTTCAACATCCACCCTGTGTCAGGCACAGTAAAAGAATAAAAATCACACAGAGCTCCGAGTTGCTCCAAACTAGAAAGGAGCTGGGCTTTGAAAGGGAGTTAGTTATGAGTAATGACAGTATCTTTGGTCTCTAATGTAATTAAGGGATTTGACAGCTCAGCTGCCTATTCCCTCCCTTCTCTTCCAGTTTGTCAGAACACAACAATTGTCCTTTAAATCATTATACAACAACCATTTTCACGTTCAAACCTGTTGTAGGGGAAGACTCTGGCTAAAGTACCAGGGTATAATTTGTCAGCTTATGCAGCATTAATATGGCAACAACATTAATCCATTAAAAATATACTATCATTTAAGGAACTATTCAACAATTCACAACCAGGAAAAGCTTGGTAGACAGAAGCTTTACATATAAAATTTCAACTCTGTACTTGTTTCTCCCTGAAGTTTAGTTCTGGCTTTATGCTTTCTAGCACAGGGAGTTTTTAACACAACATTCTTCCAGCCATATTATTACTGAACAAATTATACCAACTGCTTCCACGACGAAGAGGGTTTAGGTGTCCAAACCAACCTACAAGGAAGAAAATGGAAAAGACAGTCACCTCTCTTCTGGGAGAAAATTAAGACAATTCTGTACTCCTCTAAACAGTGTTTGAAGACATCATTTAGCTAATACTCACTGTCTCTACAGCAGTCACTGTGCTCCAGAACACTGGTAATACAAGCAAGGTCTTCTAGGAGATGTCTCAAGTGTAGAACTGGATAGCAATAGGAATTTTGTCCCAAAGAAATCTGCTGGCCCCAGCCTGGCAGCCATCAAGAGCCAACTAATCCCTGTGCATGTATCATACCGCAGCAGGAACAGCAGTTCCAGCGTTGCATAAGCTCCACACTCAAGGCTACCTCCTCTCCCAGGTCAGTGCAAGGCAGATGGAGCTATCCTGCGGACAGAAAGGCCTCCCTGACCAGCACAAGTTCCTAGAGAGATGCATTTCCAAACTTCACCACCCTTCCAGGCTCCAGCTGGAGCCGGTGTTGATGCTGGCCAGCCAACCACACAGAATAAATGGGGATTCTCAGAAGTCCTCAACAGTGACAGAACTGTCCTCACCGAGCAAACCCCACAAAGGAACTCCTCGAGTGCCAATGCCTCATCAGTCTTAGCACAAGCAAGAGGAAATTTGGATTTTTTTCCTAAGAAAGGAACACTCAAACCCAGTACTGGTCCCAGCAGAGCTGGCACTTCATTCAGCATTACCTTCCTTATGTTGAACAGCAAAGCTCTGGATGTTCTGAAGATTTCACACCCTTAACTGAACTTAAAACCAGGCTCCAAGCCATTAATCACTTTGGTAGGGCTTTTTCTAAGCGGTCACCGTGTAAGAAATACTGTGCAGGGTCCACTCATTTCTCTGCCCACCCTGAGAAGAACACACAGGCACCGCTTCAGCAGCTTCTGTTCATTTCAAAGTGTGCACAGGCAGGTATTTTTTAATGTGGAGTTTAGCCTGTGCAAACAGTCTCCACACACACCGAAATTTTCTGACGATCCAGGCTGAAGCAGTTCCCCACGAATCCTGCACTACATTCAAACAAGTGCAAAGAGACGAGCTGTAATTTGTGAGGGCTTCTAAGTCCCTTTCTGAACAACAGCAGTGACAAAGCAGGGCAGGAAGGGGCTGGGTGACTCTGGATGGGATTGCACCACGCAGCACCTGCTGCAGCGGTGTGGGCTGAAGGCTGGCAAACCCCCCATGCACACAGCTACAGCAGTGTGCCACAGGGTTTGGGGTTTTTCGGGTTGTGAGGAACAATAAATTACCTAGTCCATGTCGAGCCCCAGAAGAGAAAATGCAGGAACACATTTGCAGCAATCACCACCTTGCTTTCTCCAGCTGGACCACTGAGAAACCCTGTCCTTGCTAAGTGCAGAAAGAGCAATTTTCCTGGGATCCAACACACCCTGCTCCCTGTAACAAGCAGGGAACTCAAACTCCGATGAGTCCCCAGCCAGCAGGGCCATTGGAGTGCTGTCTATGCAAACAGACTTCTGAGATGAATTCAGAGCAAAACTGGCACTAATCTGGTCCAAAACCCAACATCATCCCAGGCTCCAGAAGCAAAATGAGTCTGTCGGGCTCTGAACACTGCTAAGGAACATGGTTTACTTCAGAACAAAGAAATACTTTCCCACCAATAAAATGCATTGCCAGTTGGTCTCTTCTCGTGTCTTCTAAACCCTCCTTGTGCTTGTGAGCAAGACAAACTTGTTACAAAACCTCTAACAAGCTTCAATTTTAAAATGAGACCAAGTATTTTAAACAAATGGCATTTCCAGCTCAGGCTCTATTTTTAAACACGGTATGGACCTCATGCCACTAATTCACTTTTTTTTTTCCTGGAAGCTGAGCCATTTTGAGTCAAGTCCCATAATTTAAAACTTCATTAAAAATGCAAAGAGCTTTAGGACTGCAAATAGCGTAAAGCAGTAAGAGATTCTAAGCAGCTTCCTCCCGCAATTTCAGCGTTCTCTGCCTTTCATTCCACGAGACAAACGACGTGTGAGACGTGTAAACTGCACCCAGCATCTCATCTCGCCCGAATATCGCTGCAGTTTGTACCACTATGTAGGTCACGAGCTGCACATGCTTCAGTCAAGCCCTGGGCTCAGCCTGGCTGCCCATTTTCACCCCTACCAGACGGCCTGGGGACACGAAGCCAAGTTTAACCCAAGCTAGGATGGGCACAAGAAGCAGTTACATGATTTTTTCCAACTTCAGTCCCGAATAGTCAAGCCACTTGTGAACTCAGTTACACACTGAGCTCTTAAGACACAGGCAACCTGTGCACTGCTGCATGGAAGTGTTTTCTCTCTGCTGTTCCCTGCAGTAAAGGCGGCATCACCAAGCTGCACAATTTCAGAAATAACGCATAGAGTTCCTCAGAAAACATTCTGGTGCTTGCAGCATCAAGAAATGCAACCACAAGAGAAGAAAGCCATTAATCCAAACTTTCCTTCTTGCCCATGTGCACCAAAAAGTATCCAGTATTGCAGAAGTTTATCAGAAACTCAAATAAATCAGAAATAAATATCTGAAGTATTAAACAGCTGATTTAACCTCCCCACCTTTAAAACCCTTTCTTCTTCTAAGTTCAAAATATTTTTTCCAAGATGTGCATAAAGACTGCTCACAGAGAACATCTGATTAGATGAAAAGCAGTATCAGTGTGGTTTTTAAAGACACACAGGCCTATTTCCATACTCTGCACTGATTTTGGGAAGATGCTATCTCCCTTTGCTGAAATCCCACATTACACACACAAGAATTCTTAACCAACTCCTCAGGAACTGAGAGTTCCAAGCACAATGTCCTGTACTGTACATACGTCAAGATCCCTCCTAAAAGGGTCTGACACAGCCCAGCCAAGGATTTTGGCACTGCAGCACCTCACCCAGCCCGCCTCAGGCACCCAGGAGTTCCTGCGAGGCCTTGGGATAACATCCATGACCAAAAGTGTGTGTCCACGTGGGCCTGCGGGACAGGAGGCCTCCCTCAGAGGAGGGCAGGAGAAGGGGCAGCGCGCAGAACCAGGCACCTCACGGGGATTCACTGCCGCTCCTGTCACTCCCCAGCTCCCAAAGCGCAGGGAAGCACCAGCCCCTGAGGGCTCTGGCGCTGCAGCAGGAACCCAGACCTCCATCTCCCACATCCCAGCCAAATGCCCAAATCACCGGGCTGCCCAGCTCCTGGCTGCCCTTCCCTCCGAGCTGGACAGAGGCAGCTACCCCGAACCAACCAGGCATCTCTGACACCGGCCCTCCTGCCATGCCTTGCTGAACAGCTCACTTGGGCTTCAAGGTTTCTCTTTTTTCCCCCCTTAATATCGCATGGTTGGAGAGCTAAACCCACGGCCGTGTGTGCAAGGAATAAACAGGTTATTTCCCAGCTACCAGGAACGGTGAGCAATAATTCCATTGGAGCCCTGCAAGAAGCAGCCTGCACAAAGTGATTAAAACAATTCAACTTTCACTTCTGCAGCAACACCAGCCTCCACGCAAAGCCATGGCACTGCACAGGCAGAAGTCCTCATTCATTAGTTATCTCATCAAAATGTGCAGCTACAAAAAAACCTGCTTCTTCCTATGATATTTTTTCTATCATTAAAGAAACCAAACCATCTTTTCCATAAATTTCATGGCAGAACAGCAGCCAGCTGCTCCTTTTAGAAACGCCAGCCTAAGCCCGATGTAACAGCCTGTTTTTTAAACACAAAATTCTAAGAACAAAAATTTAAAATAAGCAATAAATTCCATTTGACACATCACTAGGCAATCTTGAGCAAGAAAGTCGAGGTTCAGCATTCACTAATTTTCTTGCTGGGAGCATATGACCAGTTAAAAAGATCTGTTTGAGCCAAAATGTCTCTCCCTCGCAAGGGCACATCTGGGCAAAGACACCTGAAACACCAAACTTTTCAACTGTGAAGTCAAAACCTTTTGGTTTTGCCACCACTTAACTCCTTCCACAATCCCAACAGCCAACAAAATAACCAATTGCAAACACTTAAAAACCCAGGCCTTTAAGTATTTTTATCACAAACATAATGCAGGAATAATGAACCAGAGCTGCTGGGTTTTTAACTAAAAAGCTAAGCAGCCACTTGCTAAAGCCTAGAACCTTTCAGGTTGTTTTAAAGCCACCAAAATTTTAGGCCAATGCTCAATGGAAAAGCAAGAGCTCTGTACCAGCCACAGCTTTTATCAGCTCTGATCCTGCTCAAAAACTGCATTTATCTGAGCACTTGCTTGGACATGAACGCAATTGCTCCAAAACCCAATAAATTTCCAGCTAATCCTGTTGCAGAGCAGAAACATCTCTCCACAGGGAGAAGTCCAGCTCTGAGCACTACCGTCAATATTCATTTTTCCAACTTTTAAGCCAAGTTCTTGCCCCAAAATCTCTCCCAGAGCACCAATCTCTCCCCACCACGGAGCAAGACCCTGCCCACAGCAGAGCCCCTACGCACCATGAACCCTGCAGGGCATTCCAAGCTAAACATCTGCCTGACGCTGCTCCAGCACATCTGTTCCAAAGGCCACCAAAACTACACACCGGCTTTTGCCTCATTAGCCGCAATTGCGCGCTAATTACTTATTCCAGAATAAGTATTCTATTCAACCCTCCTCGATGACACCCGATGCACTCTCGTTTGTGACACATCCTCGTGCGCTCACCGGAAAAATAGTGGGTTTTGTTTTGTTGTTTTTTTTTTTTAAATTTGGAAAGAGCGATTGCCACCTCTTGTCATGGAGAGCCTTGCTGCATCCTAAGGTACAGCTCTGCCTTAGCGGAGGGCTGGAAATCAGGGCAGAGGACACAGGCTTCGACTGAAGCAACCCGAGGAAAGCCACAGGCCTGCCATGATTATATTCGCAATTCAAGACGAGTTACTGAATTTAAAAAAAAAAAAAAATCAAAAAAATAAAGCGCTGCGGACGCAAATCACGGCGGGTCGGGCGCATTTGCTGCGTGAGCCCCAAAACCAACACAGCCGGAGATAAGCGGCTGCTCCGGAGCGGGCAGGGGCGCCGGGGCCGGGGGGGGCCCAGCCCCGCGGCG